>DWPV01000880.1:0-24021 GCA_018251915.1 Urbanus proteus proteus | reverse complement strand
TCTAATTAAAAGGCAAATATAGGTTCGCGCGTCTGAAGTATGGAACGGGCGAATCTTGATTATATATAAATCTCTGGCTTATAGTCTAATTTTGGTCATAAGACGAAAGTGTACTTAAAAATTTCATCATAAAATCCATATACCCAGCACCGCGAGAAGCTGCGCAGAGCTCGCAAGGCGCAGGAGGCGCGTGCGCAGGCGCGCGCGCAGCAGGCGGCCGGCGGCGCCGCGCCCGACATGGGCGCATTCGCCAACATGGCCAACTCGCAGGACTTCGTCAACTTGTTCTCCGACCCTGAGCTGTTTGCTGCTTTCCAGGTGAGCCACATGTAGATCACTAGACGACTAAATACTCTCGCTAATAAATCTACTTACATAAATATATATTAGTGGTGCTTTTGTACATGACGTCTGGTGTTGCGGAGATGTCATCATACCGGCCAGGTAGATCGATATTCCGATGAATAATTAATTTAGATTTTTGTTCTGGGTCTTAAGTGTTTGTGGATTAGTCTTTGTGTGTTCATGGCACCCACGACATAGGATAAAATCCTAGTATGAGTGTAAAAAGTATTACAAACAAGTTTTAAAGATGTCATATACTAGATAGTTATAAATTTGATTGAAAATCTGCTCGAAGTGTGATTTTTGATACAAATTACATGATAACTATGAGAGTTTGTACTACACCAACTTGTTTTTCTGATAGAAAACTATCAGAATTTATTATTGTCACCTGTGTCAGCTTATAAGGTTATCTATGACTTAGGGGACATTTATACATCCTTTTCAATGCAATAAAAACTAAATAGTATGTACTTTAACTAATCCATAATACAATCCTTTACTTAATCAGCATTCAGGCAAACATCTAAAAAGACAAATTCTTGTTTCTGTTTTGAGATTACTTTGAACCAAAAATCATGTCGTTAACGTTCATATCATAAGTATAGAAAGCGCTACTTAAACTCTGAGGATTCTATATAAAAATAAGCAACCCACCCATAGTTCAGTTTGGCTGTTTAAAAAGTAAAAAGACATATTAGTTCTTGTAATCTAATTGGGTTCTATGTAATTTTTAGGATCCTGAAGTATCACAAATGATCTACGATGTATCCTCCAATCCATCCAATTACATCAAATACCAAGGCAACCCTAAATTTGCCGCAATTCTGGAAATGTTGCAGAAGAAGATGGGCAAAGGCGGTCCTGGTGGCAGAGGTCCGGGTGAATTCCCAGGTAACTTTCATTTTTGCAAATAAAATATTGTTATTATTTATTATCCACCAGTCAATGACTGGTCTAGGATATTTGTTTGGTAGGAGCTTGATCTAGTTGAGGCTAGGCTTCATTAAGTTAAACACCAGGTAAGCGAATAATAAAAATAACATCTGAATCTACTTTTATAATTACTTTGGCGTCAGAATCAGAAACATTATAAGGTTACTGATAAATAATGTAATGAAGTTTTAATTTAACGTTGTCATGGCTAGTCATGATTATTTGGGGACGAGAATGAGCCCGTAAGCCTTCCTTCATCTGGATCGGACATAACAATATGCCATATTTTGATAATGATTATTGCTTACAAATAATTTACTACAGGATATCGGTTTACTATGTAATTTTAAGTAATGTAATGTTACCTATATTATTATAATATACATAGGTTTTCTTATATTAATGTATTGTACATTAATATAAGAATCATGTAGATAGTAAGTAATATTGAAGTATAAGTTTTGAAGGTGGTAGAATTCTATGTAGTTAGACTCCGGTGCACCACCGCCACACCTATTTCTGTCTTATAACAGCAGTGTTTAGCGCTGCTGTGTTCTGGTCTGAAGGGTGTGATTAGGGAGATATACTTATCATAGATGTTCCAGCTCAGTTCTCAGAGGTAGCAACGCATCTGTAGTCAACTTCAGGTAGGACCTTGACCTTATCTCGGGTTGATTACAGATGTCCATGGGCGGCAGTTGCCAATTACCATCAGGTGGACTGCATGCTTGTTTGCCACTTCGATCATATAAAAAAAAAAAACTAATAATAAGTAATTGCATGAATGAAATCATTTATTACATTTCCAACACTTTCTTTCAGGTTTTGGTGGTGCTGGTGCTCCCCCAACAGGTCCCAAATCAGGTGACGACGATGTTGGACTTGACTAGATATTATGAATATATTCATAACATTACAAGTCAATGGAAAACTGTTCACTTAAACAAAACATATAAAATAGTGTATTGAATGTAAAGCACACACTTATCATTAAAACATTGTTTAGATTGAAATTACCAAAAATAGGAAATTGGCTTTATGTATTTTATGCTTACAATACGTCTAAGGAAACCATCCTAAATTATTATAATGTACTTCATATTTTATACAGTACACCAATGTTTGCTTGTAATACCTATCAAATAAGTAAAGGTGTTTTGGTATAATGATATTTGCATTTATTTTCTGACAGTATATATTTGCTTAATGTTAGTGTTATGTATAAATTATGTGTAAAATTTGGAATGTCAAATAGTTTATTTTTATATATTATATAGAATGAAAATATGTAGCTTTGAATTCGTATTTAGTTCGTAAATAAATTTAGTTCAGTTTTATTAAATTGAAACTTATTGAAAGTATAATATTGAACGAATATTATATAGTATTGAACGTATTGTATAGTATTGAACGAATATCCGGTCTAATTTACCAAAGTTAATTCTATGATCAAATTCAATGTTATTATTGTCTATATCCAATACATAAATAATACTAAAGTCTAAAGCATTGTTTTCTAATCCTATTAAGTCATGTAAAGGAAATTTACAATGTCCCGTTAAAAGCAACCACTTTTTTCCATTATTCACAATAATATACATTTAAATTTAAATACTACACAGCCTTTGTTAATATGATTGCTTGCACATTGTAAATGTCTGCTTGAACAAAATTAAATATAATAAATATTTCAATCTTTTATTGTCTAACTTTTATTAATTAGGTGGCCAAATGTCTGATTACTTTATTATAATCAACATTTTACTGTTAATAAAATTATATAAGTACATGTGTTGTTTTATTCAACACCTATACAATATAATGTTTATTTACAATTTTTTGAAAAGCTAATGATGACAAGTTCGTGTGGTCCAATTTGTAGCCTAAGCAACCATGCGGTCGGTACATTTTAGAATTAAATAGAAAAACCTATCATTCGTTTAGGTATTTTTTTTATATTATGGAAGTAGCAAACAAGCGTGCAACTCAATGGTAAGTGATCACTGCCACCCATGGACATCTGTAAAGAAGCCCCCAATAACAGCCAAAGATGTGTTGCTACCCGTGAGGAAGTTACTAAGTTGGAATACCTCGTATAAGTATATCTCCTTTACCACACCCTTCAAACCAGAACATAGCAGCGCTTAACACTACTGTTACGAGACAGAAATAGGTGTGGTGGTAGTGCCGCCGGGTTATAAATCTTCATATTATTATGCGTAATGAGTTACATGCTGCTATGTTTGCCATAGATACCCTAGTTACTTTGGTTTCGCAAACTTACTATAGATTATATAAAAATTAGACTGTAAATCACTCACTGACAAACAGATTGAAATAGAGGAGATCATCAGAAAAAAGATATACATTACATATGAAATAAAAATGCTTTAATCACAACTAATTACTACTTATTGCATTTAAACATCATTTACTCTACCCCATTTCATTCTTATCTTCTTCTCATGAAGTTTCAACCAAGAGGGCATATTTTTAGGAAACGGATGGGCATTAGGGAATCTTAAAGGTGGTGGTGGAGCCTTGAAAGGATCTTCAGTTTTAAGTTTTCGTAACAAATACTCCTTATTAATCTGCTTTGGATCGCGATATTTATCCATGTATAAATTAAATGGTCTCCTTTTAGGAAACCATTCCTGAGGTCGGATGTATGGTGCCGGGAAGTCATACTCGTAAACTGAAAAAAGATTTAAGAGATTATTTTTAATAACTTCACTATAAAGAGAACTAGCAAGTTTATATATTTTGAAACATTTTAAGTTTCTCAAAAAAACTAATAAAGATTAGACATACAGACTACGAAGACAATTATTGTTTATAATTTATTGTACTTACTGTTGACAGTTGCAAATATATGGGTAAGAAGGAAGGAACAATCAAGTTATTACAAATGCTTACCTGGTTCTTTTAATTTCAAAGTGTTATGGAAAAAGTCTTTAACAGTGGGATCCCAATCACTCTGAAAGAATGCAAGTCCTGCTGGTGTTATTTCATCTTGATGTTTTTTGTACCATTCCCTAGTTACAAAGGTCCTGTCATCAAGAGGTGAAGAGGTTCCGACTGAAAACATGCAATGAAAATATAACACATTTTTTTTCACTCTGACCATGAAAATCCACAAGGTTTGAATAATGCTACAAAGCCATTAATAAGTGTTATCATAATAAATACAGTAGCGGATTTACCAACAGGCAATAAGTATGCTGGAGCCTAGGACAGATTCAAAGATTCAAGGGGTGGCAATATTTTCTTGGATGACCGTATTTTCGCCAAATTTCAGAGACTATTTTGATTAGACGACACATTTTTGCTACGTTTAGCGGCAGCTGCAAAATGTGTTCTTTTGAGTCTGCAGTCATCAGTGTTGCCTGACACTAAACTGACTTGACTTGTATTGACTCGGCAAGTTTCGGCATTTTGAGAAAAATCTAAAACCATACTTTCATACATTTTCTTCAAATTTATTGGAGGACTGCATTCTTGGCGACCATTTTCCTGAGGCCTATAGTATAGGGAACTATAGTCTCAGGAAAATTGTCGCCATATTATTATTTAAAATTTAATTGGTATGAACATCTACTGGCTTCCCTTATAACAGCGCTGACCAAATTATAACTAATATTTGAGGCACCAGTTGTGTTTATTCTTAACCATTTTTTTATATCCTAGACCTATAGATAGAGGGTGACAAAATAATACATAGATATTTGTTTCTGGGGCCCTCCAGTCTATACATTATCATAAAGCGCACTTGTATTGTGTATATTATGTATAAGGGTAACTAGGTAAAAACAGTCATTTGAAATAAGTACAATAGGAATTTACACTTACAATAATGATTTGTCTATATAGTGATAATCAATCAAGTCAAGAGTCTATCTATACAGACTCTCAATCACAACAGTATTGCTACTCACGAAACCAATATCAATTTCAATTCCATTCCAATCTGTTAAAGATGATTTCATTTTCAACTCATGAAATAAGTTGAAAATACACTTGGATTGGCCATTAGTGGTGTCATTTCAATCCGTTATAGTGACCAGTATGATCAAATGTCTCAATAAATGTTTAAATAAAAGTTTATGTGACTATGTTTAGTAAATTTAGTTCACCCAATATCCACCCGATCTTGAACTCTATTGGCGCTAATGTCAACCTAATTCCAATCCCAATCGGGCAAATTGACTTTTTGAGTAGCACTGCTGATCTGCCTAAAATAATAGGAAATAATAAATATCAAAATCAAAATTTAATAATTATGCTTTACCTTTTGGTAGATTGTATGTAACTTTTCCATTCTGCTTGTACATTATGAAAACATATCTGTGGTAACCAGTGCCTTTTACTGGAAAAGGGCGTAGGTATTCAACAATTGTATCACCCTTTTCTACATGATTGCCAGGAATATTAGCGACTAACCAATGCACATATTCCTTATCGTTTTCTTTTAAATGTCCATCTAAGTTTGTTAAAGCAAGGGTCCACAAAGCATCATTATCTGATTGAAAATTAACTATAGGCTGCTTAGAAGCTTCCAAAGGCTTGATAACATTACCAGTGAAGACTGGCAAGTATGAATCAGGATTATAGTCATATAAAACTTCTAAATTTAAAAATGGTATGAAGTATCCTTCTCCATATAAATGTTCAAATATGCCATAATGTTCTGCAATTTGCCGTTTATGTTGTGGACCTAATGATTCCAACCAATCCTTGCGTACAGTATCCAAATCAACTTCTAGTTTATTATTGCGTGCCAGTTGCTCTAATTCTTTATTTGATTTGGTTTTTTTTAAGTGTTCTAAGCGATTTTCTCGACTATCTTGTGATTTCCTGGAAATTAAAAAATTAGTAGTAAAATTGTTAGTAGTTAGTTAAAATAGTTTCAGGAGCATATGAAAATAATTTCTTTTGAAGACATGCCAGTCAGACTATCGTATTTTTTTTAAACATATGACGTGATATTTTGATAACATGAAAATTAATTTTAATTCAATCAACCAAATACACTTTATTGGTACACTAAATAACAAAAAACACATTACATTTTTCTACATAAAATAAGGCACACACAAAGGCCATCTTATTGCTAGGAAGGGATTTCTTCCAGACAACCTTTGAAGGAAATTAAAGATGTATAAATGATTGAGAAGGCAGGGTGTACATATATAGTAAAAAAGGAAATAAATAGAAACAGATAAATGTAAGAAAATGGTGTAACATTGGTTTAAAAGAAAAACATAAGTCAGAGATAAGTCGTGGCAAAGAATCCAAGTCAGATCTACAAATAATAAGCCTTGACCTGGTTATTAAAAACATGCAAGGAACTAGCGAGACGGATGGAATTGGGAGAGAATTCCAGAGGTACAGCAACAACAGAAAAGGATTTTTTGTAGAAGGAAGAAGAGTGCAAAGGAGTGCTGAGGACAAGGATTTTTAAGTAAGGAGCGGTCATAGGCTAAGTGTAGGTAATTAAAGCGACTTTTAAGGTAAGGAGGAGAATTCGGATCAAATAACACACGGTAGAGAAGACAATTACAAAAGATAATTAAATAAGACTTACGTTGGTGGGAGACCGATATCAATTCTTTTTGTATATAATTCGTCCTTATAGTTAAGTTCATCTAAACGCTCTTTTATAGTTCTACTATAAATTGGTGCTTTTCCTCGCATTCTGTGTCCTAACCTAATTTGTTGAAACTGAACATTATTAACTAAACGAATACCACGAGAAAACATTGCAGATATCGTATTTAACAATAATTCAAGGTATCTTAGTAATTGCTGTGCTGTATTTATGACTTTTCTATATCAAAACATCATTTATTTTATTTGTATTATTTATAACCTATCAGCAAAAAGAAGTCAATTTCGTTTTGTTCTGTCACTTTGACAGATAGTGACATTAGTGACAGCAATGAAAGCCAGCAGTTTTGCAACAGCCTATTATAATTTATTATTTAAGCAGAAACGCGCTAGATTGTACTAAACGCTAAAAAAATAAAAGCCATAAAAATCCGTCTTAAAAATCTTTTATCGTTATGAGTAATTACTAAGATAAACAAAAAGTAATAAATTAAGAATAACTATAACTATATTCGTATTTAATAAGACGAGCCCATAACCCCGCAGCGGACATATCTATGAAAGAAAGAGACAACAGGAAGTGGCATAAGAGCCGATTAGTACGGGAACTGCTGTAGCCAAACAAACATAGAAATCAGTACCCTTAGAATGTTTGCCACCACCCCCGTCACCGGACTGTCACCGAAAATGAAATAATAGCACCGGAGTAGTAGTACGTACATTTACTATAGCCACGTGTCCACGGCACGTCCGTCACCCGAAGGCCGTTATCCCGGCCGCCAACATTTAGATCGGCGTGACAGCTAGAACGTCGCCCGAGATTTTGGTGGGCCGATGTGTCGATAATATAAGATACATTTGAACTTGTCCACACACTACCGTCAACCGTACACACACGTCAGCTCGGTTATTATTTTTTCTATCATCAATTATCTATACAAATAAACAAAATAAAAGCGTTGGCGTTTGGGAAACATACAAAACTCAATACATCCCTACATCGATTTCAGATGAGAATAACAAATTTAGTGAAGTTTCCACTAATAACTGGTACATTATATTGAAAGTATATACAATGTCGATACCTATAACAAATTGCATTTTTTGAACTCGTTCTCGGTAAAGGTCCTATGACGGCAGCGGTGGACAAACGCTCTTAGTAGGGCTTTCCTACGTTTGATACGTCTTGATACGATCTCGGTTTACGTTTAAGCCTGTTTTTTTCATAGTAAAATGTTAGTACCTAAACGTAACGCTAGGGGCACCGCATGTAGATATATGGGCTCAAACGTAAATATAAACTAAACATAATAACTTCGTTATAAGGGGTACAGTTCCTCCGAATCCTGATTTTTTATTAATTGCCAGTTGTTAACAATTAACGAGGCATGTGTACGAAGTTTTACAAAGGTTTCATGCTCGAATTCGTGCCTCGGAAAGCACATTAAGCTATTGTCCAATTTTTTTTATTATTGGACAGTAGTCGTTAGACCTTATCGGAAACCTTATAAGCGGGCGGTAGCAGTATGACAACATCCGCCACGGGTTGGCCACTAACCCGTGACATGACCCTGTGCCGTAACCCCTTACCTCATCTAGCGATTCGTTTTGGAACAATTTGGTGCAGTAAACTTCAAAGCCTCCCCTCAACTAGGGTTGTGTGACGAGACCCGTGACTCGCGAACTCTGACAATCGACATTCCCAATCCCGAAATAGGTTTATGCCTTATTATAACTTTTCAATTTTTTATTAATAAAGCATACATATATTTAAATTTCCTTCGTACAAAATTAAAAAGAAAGAGTTATTTTATCTTTTAGAAGCTAAGTTTTGCTAATGTTTGCTGGACCGATTTTGATGTAAATGTATTTTGATAAGAAGATAGGTACTTTCTATTTTTAGAATGTTTTCATTTAATGATTATTATAATAATGTGTAATTTATCATAAGATTCTTTTGTTGTTTTGTACACTCTACATTACATCACAATACACAAAATATTGATTGAAATAATTATTGATTATGTAGGCATTATAGCCTCGTTAAATTAACGATTTTCAAATGTTGGTAGGCTTGATAATGCTGTACAAAAACAATGAAATTGTGAATGAAATGACCAATAGAATCGACCCGTGCACACGTACGAAATAATTATCTTCCTCTTCTCTTCTAGTGTCAGTCTGTACTACTCTTGCTCGACTTGACTAGTGTGACGATACGGGGTTACGAACAATACGGACGTTTTGTTGATATGTTGTGCCTTGGTGCTTGATAGTGATATTGCATATACGGTTATACCGCATAATATTGTTGTATATACCTAGTCCGTAGGTACATATGGACGACTAGCGAGCGGCTGGCGAATAGCCAAATACAGTACTACAAACTAGTACGACTCAGAGCGAAGCGATTATTTGGCGAAGCGACAAAACGATTTTCATTGCGATTGCAATGTATCGTATCGGCAACCATTGCCTGTTTTGTGAAGGTTCCTTATTTGTTTAGGAAGTTGTTTAAATTTATATAATTTCCAGACGTCTTTATGTTGTGTGTGTAGCGCCGATGGGCAATAAAATTAAAATACATACATTACTCAGATGAATTATTTCATAGTGGCGTAACGTAAACATGATTACGTTTTATTTTTAAGACCATCGCGTGTATAATTTCCCGATCTTCGGATATAAGGAGCCATTTACACATGTCGAAAAGTCACGTAGTCTATTTTGTTTGTGAAATGTCTGGTGGACATTTTTGATTGTGAAATCAAATTTTAATTAGGACGCGTGTTGTGTTTGTGGAAATGGATAGCAAGAATATCCAGAAAAATGCCATGCAGAAAAGTGCAGAGTTCACTTTCACTCCACCACCGGAGGCGCCCGTATTTGAGCCCACGCTTGAAGAATTCATGGATCCATTGGGATATATCGCTAAAATCCGTCCTGTTGCAGAAACAACGGGCATTTGTAAAATAAAGCCACCCGCGCGGTGGCAGCCACCTTTTTCTTTAGATGTAGACAAATTAAAATTTGTCCCAAGAATACAAAAAGTGAACGAGTTGGAAGCCATAACACGCCTTAAACTTTTGTTTTTGGAAAAGATATTAAAATTTTGGGAACTTCAAGGATCACCCCTCAAAATACCTATGTTAGAAAATAAAACCTTGGATTTGTATTGTTTAAAATTTTGGGTGGATGAAGAGGGTGGATTTGATAATTGCAATTCACCTAAAAAATGGCGTAAGATTGGGAATGCAATGGGCTACAGTCAAAACGCTCATACAATGAATTTTCTTCGTAATAATTATGAAAAAATTTTGCTTCCATATGAAATATTTGAAAAAAGTAAAGCTGACATTTTAAAAACAGTGAAAAAGACAGATATTAAAACAGAAATTAAGGGTGAAGGTGCAGGAGGGAAACATATATTTAAAGAAGTTCCATTGGAATCCATAACTCTTTTAAAAAATGAAGAAGTAAAAGATGAGAAACCATACAAAACCATTAAAAAGACTAAAACTGGTTCGGACATCAAATGTGAAGACGGCTCACATCCTACTGTTGTTACTGAGGAGATGAAGAGGAGTAGGGAGCTACGGAGGTTAGCATGTTATGGACCTGGTCCAAAAATGCCTGGGTTGAATGATGAAGAGTTTGACATAACCAAATCTCGAAAGAGGCCAAGATATGAGCTTGACCCTCTGGCTATTTATGTGTGTGCAATTTGTCAAAAAGACCACAGAGATGATCTATTATTAATATGCAATGGATGCTCTGATACTTACCACACATTTTGTTTGAAACCTCCCCTAAACTCTGTACCTGATGGAGACTGGCGTTGCCCGTGTTGTATAGCCGAGGAAGTCCATAAACCTGCAGAAGCTTTTGGTTTTGCTCAAGCAGAACGAGAGTACTCTCTGCAACAGTTTGGAGAAATGGCAGACAAATTTAAATCAGATTATTTTGGAATGTCTGGTCATTTAGTACCGACGAATGTAGCTGAAAAAGAGTTTTGGAGGATAATTTCTTCTGTGGAAGAAGATGTAACAGTAGAATACGGTGCTGATTTACATTCCATGGATCATGGCTCGGGTTTTCCTACCAAATCTTCTTTGAATTTGTATCCTGGTGATCAGGAATATGTTGATTCGGGATGGAATTTAAACAATCTCCCAGTATTGGATGGTTCTGTTTTAAGATTCATAAATGCAGATATATCTGGTATGACAGTGCCATGGATGTATGTTGGCATGTGCTTCTCAGCGTTTTGTTGGCATAATGAAGACCATTGGAGCTATTCAATTAATTATCTGCATTGGGGCGAAGCTAAGACATGGTATGGAGTACCTGGGAGTGGTGCGGAATTGTTAGAAACAGCTATGAAGGCTGCAGCTCCAGAACTTTTTAAATCTCAACCCGATTTACTACATCAGTTAGTCACAATAATGAATCCAAACATATTAATGGCTGCAGGCGTGCCAATATATAGAACTGATCAGCAAGCTGGAGAATTTGTGGTTACATTCCCAAGGGCTTATCATGCAGGATTTAATCAGGGATATAATTTTGCTGAAGCAGTAAACTTTGCCCCCCCAGATTGGTTGAAAATTGGAAGAGAATGCATAACACACTACAAAAATTTGAAAAGATTCTGTGTCTTTTCACATGATGAATTGATTTGTAAAATGGCTCTAGAAGGGGACCGACTTGATTTAGAGACTGCATTAGAGACTCAAAAAGAACTTGTTAATGCGACTGATGAAGAGGGTCGCTTAAGAGCACAAATAGCAAAGAAGGGCTTAAAGAATGTACACAGGACCGCATTTGAATTACTTGGTGATGATGAACGTCTTTGTGAAGTATGTAAAACTACATGTTTCTTGTCCTCGGTTTCCTGCAAAGACTGCAAATACATGGCCTGTTTGCAGCATGCAGATGAATTTTGTAAGTGTGCATGGGATAAGAAGATACTTAATTATCGATATGATATGGATGAACTACATATTATGCTACAAACTATTGACTTTAGAGTGAATAGTTTTGACAAGTGGATGACAGAAACCAAAAATATATTGCTTCCCACTGCACCTGATATTGGAAGATTACAAAAATTAAAATTATTGGTTGATGAGGCAGAAGAATTAAAAATACCAAAGTGTTCATTATTAACACAGTTGAAAGATCAATACACAAAAGCAACTGAAAACGTTGAACCGATTGTTATTGAATTAGATGATGATTAAACAAAGCATACTAATTTCATGTTATTGCAATGACTGTGTTTAGTACAAAATATGATTCCATAGTATTAATACTTTAGCATTAATTTAATTTTGTAACTTTATTTCATTACAAATAATTATAATGTTGCATCACAATGGGCAGTTGAATAACAATATTGTTAAGAAAATTATTTCCATCATTGTATCTTAATATTTATATCATCACATTTCGTTTTGTTACACGGTAGTGTGTAGTGTGTAGTATTAAAGATGATTATAAATAATTTGTCACTTAAACTTCAATGTATATATGCATCATATAAGCATAAGAATAGGGATATAGATAAAACTTCCTTTTTATGCACACTGACTAAGCAATCGGGCTTAATATATCCCACCGTTTTATGATAATTATATGTATTGTATAATACAGGGGATTAAAATGTTCCACTGTGGAAATATTTAAGCTTTATTTATGGTATAATTCTTTGCTTTTTTTGTTGTTATTGATCTCAATGAGTATTACAGTACTGACTTAAATTATAACAGTGTTAAGACTATAATATTATTGACTATTACTAACACACTTCCAGTGCTGTGAAAATTTCTATGTGATTTTTACTGGCAGTTTTTAAAATAATTATCTTTGTTGCCATGAATGCATAACACAAATATTAATTACTGATTTTGTTTTAGTACTGTATTTGGTGACTCATGAATATAATAATTAATTGGACATTTTTTTGTACTATTACATTTTTGATTTCACTAATTCCATTGTTTATTTGATAAATTCTGTTATTCATGTATACTACTTGTAATTAAACATTGACATATGTTGTAAATCATTTCAAACCGTTGACTCAAAAAATGTTAATTTGGTAAGATTCCTATTATGGGAATGGTTTGATTTAGCTCTGCTTTGCCGTAATACCTTATGTAAGCTATAATTTAATAAGCAGTTACATTGGATAGGAATAGAAGCTTATTTTCAATTTGATATGTAACCAAATATTGGCTCAAAAATAATTCTGTAGGTAACTTGTTTGTGGTGTGTAAATGTGATGTGTTTAGAAATATTAAGTATAAAGTGACACAAAAAAACACTTATGTATTCTATCAGAGGATATTAAAATCACAGCAATTTAAGCATTAAAATTAAGAGTTAATTTTTTTTGGATATTTTGAAGTTCGTATCATGCAAGTATTTTACTTTGTCAGTAACATTGCGACTATTGTAATGTAAGAACAATAATAACCATCTCACTCCTATGCAGATAAACTTAAAGTTTAATGCATTAAAATTAATGTTTGTAGTACCTAAGTGAAATAAATAGGTACCTACTTACACAGTACTAACATTTTGTAACTATTGAAATAATACAAATATCACAGATATAAGATAATATTTAGAATTATAAATAATTAGGAGCAAGTAGTATGATGTTAATAATAATAATTTATTTTTACAGAAAATGATCATTTTTCAATTTGTATTCAAATGAATAAGGGCTATGATATGTAAATATGGACAGTAATGTGTTAGCATAAAGTTAGCCAGTATTCCTATTTATCATAATGTTACAATATTTTCATGATGAAACCGGCATTTCACACCGTGGTTTTATAAGTATATTTGCCATTTGTTTGACTGATATGTATTTCACTTTAGAATAAGTTTAGTTTTGTCTAATCTTAGGGAGTGTAACAGTTAATGTCTTTCGTATTTTCAGTTGCACATTTTTTTACTGTGATCGAGAAATTTATTTTAGGCAAGATGTAGGTATTCAGTTTATTTGACCTTATTGTATCTTAACTAGAGACTCCTTACTTTTTATACTGATGCCCTTATAGTTAGAGTAAAGTTTAAGGTTAATTAAAGTAAGGAGATATTCAGGAGCTGGAGCTGTGCTTGTGTTTTCTAAAATATCTATTACTTAAGTCTGCATGAATTATAGAGTGAGTTATTATTAGTTCAACACGAGGATGTATTAGAATTACAAATAAATCTATAGCTAAACATTTTGTTTTATTGTCAAATTACCTAACATTCATCAATTCGTGACTTAGGTTCATTTATTAATTGTCTAGTTATGAGGTTGTGATAAAAAAAACTTCTTAAGCTGTGCTAATTTTATTATATAAATTGTGTATAAAACATAACAATTCTGCAATATAATTCAAAGCTACCATAAAATAAATTATTTGGTAAGTCAATAACAACCTCCAATACATGATTGATAAAAAATAAAAATATTAGCGTACGTAAGCTGCACCTTTGTTCGTTCTGCAAGTTACCAACTTTAGGGAGACAAACCCGTATAAATAACCTAATAAACCTAGTCTGAAAGAGTTGTAATGTTTAATATATCATTTAGTTACCCAGTCGTGGCTTCTAAAGGATTAGCGAAATCTTATAAGGGTTTACTTCAAATTAACGATCCGTCGAAAGGTCCCGTGCAGAACGAGTTAAAGCACTACAATAATTAACGGTGATTACAATTAGTTAATATAGTATTTAATTTTTAAACAAATAATAAAAGTCAAAGTTATCCAGATCATGAAAGCAATTTTCTCCTTTGAGGAATGTTAACATTTATATCTTAATATTTAATTTCCATAGAAAAATAAGTGATTATGTGATTAAGTACTGAATATCACAACCTTAAACGATTAAGCTAAGTATAATATTGATAAATTATTTATCTGAAATCAGTGACAGCATAAAATGGATATCAGTGGATTGATATAATGATAGATCATTTTATTCATTTGTGCATATTCATAATTCTAATAAAAATGTTCTATGTGGCAATTTTGATTGAAATTAATATTAATGTAATTTATGACCAAAGTGTGTAGTTATGAGGAATAAATTTATTTACAAAGTCTCAGGAAATACATTTAGTCAGCTGACACACAAATTAATTACTGCATAATGAGGAAGTGACGCACAAATGAATAAAATAAACTTATTTAATTATCTATTACAATTACAACGAAAACAAAGAATATTATTATGATTAAATAATTTCAGGTACACTTTAAAAGCATATATCTAGTAATACCTTTATATCAATTTAATGAAGCTTTATTATTTATATAAGGACAAAAAATAAAGAAATATTTTTTCTGGGAAGCTGAAAAATATTTAGGATCTTGGCAAATTCTCCTACTGAGTTCAAAGATTGGGCTATTGGTAACATAACGACAATAACGCATGACATCTAAATGTTCAAAATGTTTAAGGAGAAGCGATTTTTAACACGTGCAGTTTTGTATTATGAAAATTTAACTTAAGTACGTTATGTAGCTCTAAAAAATATTGATTATACTTCGTAATAACTTTGGTATTGAGCGTACAAATGTTGTCTTAATGACGAGCGATTGAATTTAATAGAACTATTCTAAAACCAATATCGAAATAGTCTACATTCAATCATTCATTCGCCCTTAAAATGAGTGTCGATCGCAGATCTACATTGTAACTCAATATTTTCGTATACCTACAAAGCAAGTTGATAGTATACACGAATACTGAAATTCGATATTTTGATACCTGTAAATTCGAAATTCAGTGTTGTGATTATAAAAAAAAAAAAAACAATCTAGTTTTACCCGCGGCTTTGATAACGCTAATGTTGTACATGTACCTGCAGTCTGATATATAACAGTAAGAATGTAGTAGTTAGGATTGTGCTTCTTTCAGTTAGAATGCAAATACAATTGATTTTATACCAAGAGGCTGTAGTTGTAAAAGTAGGAAGGTTGTAGGTATAAAAGTTATTTTTTTATCCCTCCGAGTAGAAAATTTTTAGGGGTAAAAGGTATTCTATGTCCTTTACTGGATCCCTGGCAAAGGGTATGCAAAATTTCATAATTATCGGTTGAGTAACTAAGGCGTGAAAGTGTAATAGATAAACAAACTTACATTCGCATTTATAATTACTGGGATGTAAATAAAAATAAGCATTAGAAACAAAATAAAATTAATAAAAAATAAATATTATTAAAAAGGCTACGTTAATTCTAATAATAATCAGATCAGTGTCAGTCCTTTTGTGCAATACACTTTGCTAGAGTTACATTTAACATTGAAATTAATAAGTTTACATAAGAAATATAATAATAAATTATGTGCTATACGTTAGTATGGTATAAATAGAAATAAGTAAAAGTGATTAAACATAAATGCGTCAATAACAGTCACTAAAAGTACATCACATATTTAAAAACACAATTATAAATAACACAGATAAACTAACCAAATATACTCTTAAATTAGTGATCATTTTCTTTATGTTTTTGACCATTGCATCGTCGTCCATTCCAAAATTGACTGTCTCACTTCACATAACAATTAGAAAGTATTTACGAAAACTGTTTTTTATTCCACACAATAATAGCTAGATGTTATGAAATTTTAAATTTTACTATGCAGGTTGCTATTCCAAGCCTCCTTTTCTAAATATATACGGAGTTATTTGGTTAGTTTGTCTATATTATTAGAATATTCAGAAAATATAAATAAGACTCACTATAAATTAGTCACAGTCCACTATGATGTGGATTATAAGGCAGTATCTTAATACTTTCATAAAACATTAATAAATATCAATTACAGTCATTAAAACTTAAATAAAATTATGCATGATAACAAATATCTAAGACACCCTTAAATCATGGAAATAGCGTGTTTAATACGCGAAATCCAACATAATATCAATCAAAGCGAATATCAATACATAGTACCACTTTCATATTGTTGATTTATAATAATAAATGAACATGATATAACAAGTTTACATACAAATTTTTGGATTGAGAAAAGTTATTGATAAAATTTGTGAAGGAATATTTTTTAAAAGTATAAATTGACTTTTAGTAACATAAGCATATAAAAAGTTGATCATATATCCATTGCACATGAGGACTAAATTGCAACACCTTATGTATAGATCAGCACTGATGATAAAACCGTGTTGGTGCCGCTGCAGTCGAACAATGATTTCTGCACTTATACAACTTGTGAATTATGCTCTTAATTTTGATCCAACACTAGCTTGGTCCCGCGACTGTGTCTCGCATCTCCCGGCCTTTGGTCTCGATGGGCAGCGCGAGGCAAGCGATAGCCGCGAGAACCGCCGCCAACGAGTATACCCCAGTCGCTATTGCTATCGAGTTCTTTAGTAGGACCTGAAAATATTAAAAGCATTAATATTAATCGCATTAGGGAATTGATAAAAACTATGTTCTTTATTGCTTCGAAATATATTTATCATTCTAAATGATTTCTTTAATTTTTTGTGAATATAAAAACCAACAATTTTCTTCCTACATGCGTTTGAAGCTTTTTGAAGCACTGAGAGCTTTTTTGGAGGAAACCACGAAAATTGATATATTTTTTTACTTTCAATTAAGATATATAGTTACATATTATTGTATAAAAATAAAAATTGATTAAAATAGATTCAAAACTCAAATGTTTCCAAGTTTAGCTCATTAAGTCAGACAGAACAACCACTTAAAAAAGGTAACTTAACAGTATAATTATGTCAAGGTATATGTAGAACCACAGCTATGACAAGATATTGCAATATTTTGTGGAATAAACTTACTTGCGCCACATACGGTGTGATCATAGCGCCAAGTCTTGCAACCCCACTGCAGGCACCCACCGCAGTCGACCTCAGCGCCGTTGGGTACACCTGTATTATTTTGTTATATCCATTATACTGGTTTTACTAGATTATAGGAGACAAAAGGCTAGTGGTAATTCAAATTCACAGTGTTTGTTTTGTCATTTGTTAACATCAGTCTCTTTGTTTTAATTTCTACCCCACTTCAAAGTTACAGCAGTGATTTGGCCACAAACTGTCAGGATTGCATTGTCTCAGCGTTCAGACTAAATAATTAAGCAATTTTCTCAAATGCAAAGTGAGTAAGGTTAAATGCAATGTGGATTTTATTATTTTGTATGCAGAAATAAAATCTGAGATCTTTAAATTCTAAAAAGTATTTTTGACACTGGTCAGCAAAGACGCAGAAGGTTGATGATAAAAGTAAAATAATAATTATTGATGCGAGGATATCTGCATTTTGATTCACATATTAGGAGTTTTTAATAAAAATATAATTATATTACCTCTGGAGTATAAACATATGCTGCTTGAAATAAACCAGCTATTATTCCTCGAGCCAAGAACAAGACGCAAGTAAGGAATGTGCGGCTGAAATATAAAAAAGATTGTAGCTTTAGGATCAAGTTAGTACTAATAATATATAAGTATCATAAGGACTGTTTTAATTACTAAAAATAGATTAATAAAAATTATAATATTTAATAACTAAACTGTGATAGATATTTTACACTTAATTAGATGATACCTAAATATTAATGATTTTGAGTAGGGCTACTTTGCTACTTGCTAAGGGACACTTTAGTGGATAAGTGTTAGTGAAAGAATTTATAGCGCTATACTTACTTCCCATTATATATCAAAACGCAGATGCATATAGCGAATATAACAAATTGTGACGCCATCGTTTTCTTACGGCCAAATTTTTCAATAATGAATATTGTTGCAAATATTCCTGAAACGCAATTGTAAATATTTATTAATGGTAATTATCATTAGAATTGAAAATACTTTTATGCAATAATCAATTATCTCTAAATCATCCTTTATAATTAAACGCCAGCTTACTTATAAGGCGACCCTTAACCTGCTTAGTCCCAAGACATATTATTATTATCTTATCTTAATCTTAACATAGTATAAAACAAAGTCGCTTTCTCTGTCCCTATGTCCCTTTGTATGGTTAAATATGTAAAACTAGGCGACGGATTTTGATGAGGTTTTTTTAAAAGATAGAGTGATTGAAGAGGAAGGTTTATATGTACAGAATAAACTGATGTTATTATTCAGTTTATTCTGTAGTATATTTAGTATCAGCATTGCACCCGTGCAAAGCCAGGGCGGGTCGCTAGTGTACAATAAATTGTCTTCGGTAAGACTTCTGATCCATATAGAGTCTATTTACCAAACAAATAAATTTTGTTTATAAATAATCAGGTTATACAGATACATTTTGTTAATTTTTTTTAAAGATTTTGTTTAAAGATAATCATTTATACAGGTACACACCAGGGAACTCAGCGAGCGTGGTCCACAGCAGGTCCATGTAGTCGGTGGTCTGCAGCGGGCGGCAGTCCGCCGCGCACGCCTCCGCCGCGCCGTCCGCGTCCGTCTCGAACAGCTCCGTCGTCATCAGCACCAGGCCGTAGTAGCAGAATGCGCATGACATCCTGGAATTGATGAAAATTATTAGTGCGAAGTGAATTTCTTTCGCGTCATGAAAGGGAGTTATTCAATGATAACGGCAACACTGGTGTGATACTTTAGAACAGCCATTCTCAACACGTACTCCGTGGAGCACTGGGCTTCCGGAAAGCCTTAACGGGGGCTCTGTGAGAATTGTCCCATTAGATTGTTTCTACGTGTTTTTTTAGTATAGTATACACTTACATTATAACATGATTACCCCTTATAAAAAGAATGCACGTAATTTTTTCGTTTATTTTGGGCCTCTGTCAAAAATAACGTTTTTCAAAAGGGCACAAAAAAGTTCAGGAACTGCTTTAGAATAATATATCATTATAATCGATCATGACAATGATACAATGCAGATACATGATATAATGCAGATATATTTATATCATTTTTGGTTTTAAAATGATAGTTTCACATCTTGCTTGTACACATTAATTTATGTATTCTTTATTTATTACATAGTAGTATGTGTGACTGGTAGTGACTGCTTAGCAGGTTTTTAGACGAGTGTTTTTAGAGAGTATAGGTATGTTCATATTTCACTGGCACGTTTTTCCTCTAATTGATTTAATGTGTTTTTCATAAAGATTAATGAGCAAATGAGCATGGAGTCCACCTAATGGTAAGTAGATTTGTTGCTTTTCAAAAAATTAAATGATAGCACATATGAAAGTGAGCTAGACTAGAAGCAAAAGGCGAACTATTTATTTGTCTATTTGTTTTATTATATAATTTTATTCCTTTGATACCAACTCACCATATAAACCATAGGAGTAAACTAGTATTTCTCAAGTGGGGTATAAGCAAGTGCTTTAGTCGTCCACGTTGACCAATACCAACAGAGTCATCACACACCAATCGCCCCAGTAACATTGGCCGCCTATTGTCTTGAGCTATCTGGAATTCATAACACAAAAATTCAAACCCTGTAATATCTGTTGTCAGTAACATGAGTTATAGCAGTGATACAATGATAGCAATAATACAATGAACCAATAACATAATACATTTATGTTCATAATATAAAAATGTGTCCTTTTGATTTACTCGTAAATACTTTTCTTGTGTTGTTTGCGTTTTAGGCAAATAGCTAGTGTAATTTATCAAATTGAACTCATTTGAAATGAATAATTTAACGACAATTTGAACGACACAAGCATTTTAAAATTAGTAAATCCTCACCACTCTGTCTGACTATTTCAGGCGTAACTAATGACAATAAAATTTATCATTTTTAATTGTAGCTATAAATTACCTGTTCAAGGGTTGCTAGGGCTTTGTCTGGCTGGCCACTTGCCACATGATACCTTGCAGACTCTGGGAGCCACTGAAAAAATGTATAAAGAATATGAATATAGAAATTATTACTATTATTAAACTTAAAACGCTTGCTTCATTCATAGCCCCACAGCAGGATTTTCTCCTGTTTCGTGAGTGCCATGGACACATACATACACGAATATACAAACACCCAGACTCAGAATAGAAATCTAAATTCATAATTTAGATGTCTGTCTGGCCAGGAATCGATCCCGGGACCCATTGGGGGTCAGACCGGTATGGTAACCGTTCCGCCACGCGGGTTTTAGAAATTAAATTAAGATATTAAAAAGAAATGATTCTTATTTAGATAACATACCATTATTCATTTCCAATAAGCTGCCATAAAGAATATAAATGAAAATATTTTAAATAACCAATTTTTACAATAATATTAAGACATTAAATATAACATACTGTAATTGCAAATATTATCCTCTATGACTAAAACAATGCGAGTTACTATCTTTGGAGTTACGGAAAAGGGGGTATGAAAAAAAAGAACAGAATTCATTACTCACAGGGCATATAATAGCAAATATAAGAAGTGGTATGGTTGACAGTGCGAGCAGCCAGTGGACACCCAGAGTTGGCATCACCACCAACGCGAGAGCCACTTCCAGACACGCACCAAGCGCCCAAAAACACTAAAAAAGAGTAAAAAAGAATGTCATAAAAATAAATAATGAAATGTAGATAAAACAATCCTTTAGTTAATTCAACTATGATTAAGAACATAAATTGATATTTTTAGATTTGGTCCTTTTTATTTTTGAAAAAAATATAACTTACGTCAAGAAGGACAACACATTTTGCTCTCTGTTTTGTTGGCAAAAACTCTGCATATAGTGTAACTCTGAAAATGAACAATTCGTATATGGTATATATATGTATATATTTTTATTGTAACTAACACTTTATTTATAACTAGTTTTTACCCGCGGCTTCGCTCGCATTAATGAGTACATTCGCACAAAGAGCCCGTAGGTATAAAAGTAGGTTGTAGGTATAAAAGTTACTTTTCTATCCCTCGGGAGTGGTACGCTTTTTCGGGATGAAAGGTACTCTATGTCCTTTTCTGGACCTCTTACTATGTGTGTGCAAAATTTCATAACGATCGGTTGAGCAGTTAAAGCGTAAAGGCGTTACAAAAAAACAAACAAACGAACATTCCCATTTATAATAATTAGATTTATTGATTGAATATTAATTTTGTATACTTACGATTGTGGAACACATCCAATTGCGAAACCTACAAGTCCTCTCAAAAACAGCAACCATAAAAAGTTTGGTGCAATGGAACTTAGTAAGCCATAATAAAATAACAGCACACCGCACATACTCAGAGCCTGCAAAATAGAAAAACCCAATATGAATTTGTAAAATTTAGTATGTATTTTCAATTCATTTTGTGTTGCTACTCGTGTATATCACATTTTTTGAAGAAATTTAGTGAAAATTAAAGCAAAATAATTTATTATAGATAAGATAGTTATTAAATGACAAACAAATTGTATTATGATTTGTTAATAATCATTTCATAACTGTAAAAAATGTTCAAACCAGTCACATCTATTTCTGCCTAATGATAGAAATTGCTGATCTGGCTTACTATTGGTTGTGAGATAGGTACAGGTGGATATGTTGACTCGGATAGCGAGTTTAGTTTCCTACTTTAATTATATGCGAAATATAGAGCTACTTTCTAAAGAAATACACATTAAAATCTTTCTGATTAATGCACCGCACCGTACAGGAATAGGCAATTAATGTTACAGAAAAACATGCATGAATTGCGGTTTATGCCACATGTACTATAAAATAATATGCTATATTTGTCACCTAAGCTATTATTGAACGGCATTTAGGATCACATCAACATCAGGCGGTGCAATAATAGGCTACTTAGGTCACAAGTATCATCATGTTCTATTATAAAGACCGGCATAGGATCCGGTACAGAATGTACAGATTCAATTTGATTGTCAGAAAAAAGTTACTTACAGTTTTTCTGCCGTAGCGATCACTTATGTTTCCCCAAAATGTTGAGCTCAACATCATTCCCATGAAAACAACAGTCGTAGTCAATGCTTGTTGATATCTGAAAAATGAAATGTGTTGTGAGAAATTAAATGATTTATTGTAATTACCTGCAATTAACAATGTATATGAGTAACAGAGGTTTTAGTATTAGTTTTAATTGTTCGGTTTTTAGGACTAAATAGTAGCTTCCCAATAATATTTGTATCCGTATCAAGTATTGAGGAAAAAAGTAATAAAATTATTTTTGTCTAGCGCCGATCAACTGAATCCTAGCTGACACTGAGGCAAAAAGTTCATATAATGAGATAACTAAATAAAAAAACACAAAAAATCACCTACTTGCTTATATTCCACTCACAATGCAGGGCTGGTGATAGGATGCTCAATATCGTCATCTCCATGGAATCGGCCATCCAACACAGACCAGTACAAAGGGATAGTTTAACTTGGAACCACCCAAAGCCTAAAGCATTCACAGCCTGGGTGACCGTAAATGTGTCTGTAACGTCAGAGAGTTAAAATTAGCAGTCTATTTAAAAAAATACACTCTGTCTACACTCGTAGCACAACAGTAGGATTATCTCCAGTGTTGTGGGTGCCATATACACGAATATATGTGGTGGACTACACGGAATACACGGGTGGACATATACACGAATACACAAACACCTAGGCACAGAACAAAAATCTAAATTCATCATTTAGATATCCATTTGACCGGGAATAAAACTCGGGACGCGTTGTAGATCAGACCGGTATGGTGAACAGTCTGACTCCACGCAGATCGTCTAAGGATATATAAGCCTATCTTCCTTATATCGTTTATAGTACTAAGGTTGGTAACAAATGCTAGAAAGGCAAATCTTGATACTGGAAAACATAATTCGGACACTAGAAAGAATAAAATATAGACTATGTATATGATGAAAATACCATTAAGGATTTGACAGTAATGTTTACACTTTGACAGGGGCCAATTTTATTGCATTAATATTATTTTTAGGAATCCATCCATCCATCAGCCTTTTGAGGTCCACTGCAGAACATAGGCCTCCCCTAAGTGGCCCTATTCCAACCGGTCCTGTGCCTTCTGAATCCAGCGGTATCCCGCTGTCTTCTTCAGGTCATCAGTCCACCTGGTCGAGGGGCGACCCGTGCTCCTTTTGCCTAAACGTGGTCGCCACTCGAGGACCTTTCTTCCCCAACGGTTGTCG
>DWPV01000879.1:0-24026 GCA_018251915.1 Urbanus proteus proteus | reverse complement strand
GCTGGGAATCGAACCCAGGACCCTCGGATTAGCGGTCCGGCGTGTTAACCATTGCGCCATCCGGGTCGTCAAAAACGCTAAGTTGGAACACAAAAAGGCTAAGTTGGAACTTATATAAATAACTAGCTTTTACCCGCAACTTTGTACGCATTAAATTAAATATTAACCTTCCTCTTGATATAGTGATCTATCAATTAAAAGACCGCATCAAAATCCGTTGCGTAGTTTTAAAGATACATACATGAAGACAGACAGCGGAAAGCAACTTTGTTTTATACTATGTAGTCATGGACTTAGGACACTGTTCATTCCAGTACACTACCGCACTATGCTCCTGTTGAACTATACTGTGAATTATCTTACTTTCCCAAACGTACATACACATTATGAAAATAATTTGAACGTTTTGGCAGCATCAGAATTGAGAAACAATTCCGACGAGCAATCCATTGAAATAATCGTCATCATATCTGAAGCGTCCAAAAACAATAGCGAGCATTACATGAATCGAAAAAATATAATCACGATAAACGAATTCATTACTCGTAGTTCGACGATATATATTCATGAATCGGCTCTGCGAATGTACGGGATACGTAATATTGTTATGATGGGCATCAAGTTTGATGTGGCGCGATTCGCAGAGGTTTTATAGACCGCTTGTTGTTGGGAAGTCATTTGGTGGAGTGCTGGACA
Organism: Urbanus proteus proteus; assembly: GCA_018251915.1. Classification (NCBI taxonomy): domain Eukaryota; kingdom Metazoa; phylum Arthropoda; class Insecta; order Lepidoptera; family Hesperiidae; genus Urbanus; species Urbanus proteus. Next base: position 23,330 of record DWPV01000879.1, on the reverse strand, counting down.
ACGGATTCTAGTGGGAAGGAAAAATAAGTTTTATGTGTAAATTCGCTCGTATACATAAGTGGGTTAAAGAGTTTTTTTTTTGTTTAACACCAGTCCGTTAGATCTTTTTGGGATGCAAATGGTAGGATTCTGTAGAAAGTGCACTGGCTTATTTTAAGTTACATGTAAATAAGCTGCTACGACCTCATTGATATGAAAAATTAGGAGTCTATTTGCTTATTTAGTCGATGTCAAATATGTATAATGTGTTATAAGAAGCAGAAACAAAGAAATCAATAGCTTAGCACAAATATTTGTGTAAATAAATCAAAAGATCTTTTACTATTTTAATATAGATAGCGTGTTCCATTATAATATAATAAGATAAAGCTGGTTACATATGAGTGTAGCTTTTAAAGATCAATAAGGAAATAGTACATAATGTGTAAAACATAAGAGTGTGTGATGGCGCTGTCCCCACGCGGGAGACTCGCAATAACTTGTAAATATCCGCGCTCAGTGTATTGGAGCGTACACCGCGGGTGCAAAGAACTATACTCTTGATATTAAGAGGACAAAGGAATAAGAAAATAAATAAGGTACTATATTATCTACTATAGATAAAGATATTAAAGGTGAAAAAAAAACAATTATTGACTTTCTTCTTCGCGGAGAATTAAAAAATATATTATTAACACCATTAATACTATTATTTATAAGAAATACGATCTATTTTATATATTTTTGTACATTGTAAATCTTACGTACCTATTTAAACTATTTAAACAATCGCTTTTAATATAACCGACTTCCAAAAGAAAAGGCTATCTATTAGTCGTGTTTATTTTTTCAGTATAGCTACAACTGCAACTCATACAGAGTTTTAAGATACCTGCCCTAAAAAGCATCACCATTTAGATTTAAAATCCACAATTATTTCTTACTCTTATTTTTCTCTTTTGTTAGTTGGAATTAAAAAGTTACACTACGTTATTAGTAAATGGTTATTTATGTGTATTATTTGTGTAAATAAAATCTGCCGACACGTAAAAAAACAATTTCATATCATAAAACAAAGAAATTCACCCTATTCCTTTGATATAAAATGTTGTACATCATACTTATCGCGTCCTCAAGTGTAGAGCTCCACAAAGAGTAGCGTCATGTTATTGGTAAAGTTCGGAGCACAATGTAGCCGTGTTCCACAGAACCCGGACGACATACTCTTTTATTTTAGCTTCTACTTGTTTAATACTTCATCCTATCTTTTGTGATAGTTTCTTTTATTGGGAATAAAAGATGAGTACTTTAATCTTTACTTTTTAACGTTATAATATGTTATCAAACGTTATGCTTAATTGTTTCTTCGTTTGAATTCAAGCTGGATATTGTCATATTTCTTACAATGTATGAATTCCTATAATATAAGAACTTGACTTATAAAACTAGACAAAATAAACTAATAGATACTCAGAGTCGAATAACATAAATTTTTAAAGAAAAACGTACTACGCACTTTAAAATCTTTTAAACATTGAAAATTTTAATTTATTTAAAACATTTATTTCGTAAAATAATGTAAGATGAATACCGAAGCAAAAAGCGAAAACACCGAAATAAAAAAATAAAAAAAACATTAAAATGCCAAACTAGGTTTATTTTTGAGATGTGAATCGAACCTGAGACCCTTGTAAACGTGACTGTTGAGTAGTATTTGAACATAAACAGTCTCATAGCCGAGTCAGCATCACTTTACGATCGGAACGCTTTACGTCCCGGATCGCTACTGCTTAGTGTGCGTTTTGTTATGTTGTCACGTCATATGACATAATGTAGAGGGCCCAGAGTACTACCTTGGGGATCTCCGCACTTCGTTTCAGTAGATCTGTTTCATGATTTCAGAAAAATTGATCATTTATTATAACACTTGGACTTTCAAAAAATGATTTTACTCAAGAGTGATATGGATAGTATGATTTACTTACATCTTTGCAAGTGCTAAACTTTTAAATGTAACGTCAACATTAAAATTGATTTCATAATATACGATAATTAGAGAGATAGTTTAGTAAACACTGCAGTATCCGTTCGTTTATTCTTGAATTATTGTTGTAACGGAAACCTACTTTTAGCAGTAATTAGCGCAAGTAGCGAGAGATTTATACCAAACCAATGCTGCTTTTGGACGTCTTCAACTAAAAATATATTGAAGTCCCACAGCGGGCCCATTTGCAGTGCGTAGCTCCGTAAATCTATGTCCAAAAAGTTGACGGTCGATAAACTGTCACCATAAACAAATTCTGAAAAAAAAGGCACACGAGAGCACATCCATTTGTTATCCATTTTGTCGTGTGTATCTCCGGTCCATTAATAACCTGGACTTATCCCGCCTAATCTGAGGCTCATTCCCGCTTTCCACGGCCGATTCTTTTTCGCGCCAAAAAACCGCCGCCATGTTGCCTCCTGTCTACACAGATTTATTGCGTCCGCGGATTAAGAGCTTGATAAATAATAAAACACTGAATCCGATCGCTCGTGGATTTGTACTTCATTACACCGAGATGTTTGAGTGGAGGTGACAGGATGTAGGGTTCAGATGTGGCTAATCCTAAAGCTTTTGTGCTCTGTGCTCATTCTTAACGGTGAAAACTTCAGGTAGAGAACTAAAGAGTTCTATCTCAGAAATACTTATAGGCAGCTATTAAATGAATCTTAAGTTCACCAATCCACATTTAAAGAACATTAAAATTAATCGGCTCATATGAAAGTGAGTTTTATATGAGACGCTCATCTTGTTCCTCAGGAGTACCAACTCACTTAATTGAGTTACCTTACCAGAATACGGCAATGTATAACATTTCTGTTATTTAGTAGAAAAAAGTAAATCCATTGTGCCTTAGTTTCTACTAATCCGAATCCACGTGGTGATGGATGAACCGCTATACCTGACAGAACAGCACCATTCAATACAGCAACACTACACTTGAATCTGATTGCCGCATTGCCCAAAGGCTTTCCTCCATCAAATTTAAATTCATTTATTTCGTGTACTTCCCATGACGTGCCTTAAGTGAAATATTGGCTACCTTGCCAATACTCGGTTACACTCCGCTCTTGGCTGAGAACTTGTTTACTTCCTTTAACTTGATAAAAACAAGATAATTTTCACTCCTTTTGCCAAGAATTAATGGTAACAGTTTCATAAAAGGTTGTTTTTCGTTCATACAAACCACAGTTTGACACTTTTTCTTGTCAAGTCCCACTCTAGGATCCATGAGTGCTTACTCTTTTTTGGTATAAATAAATATGTCTTGGAATCGAATCTAGAACTTTCTGCGTCTTGAATCGATATGGAGACTGATCTACTACGAGAGTCGTCACATAGCCTTAAAATAGGATCATCAGCAACAGGATAAATTAAGAAGAGAAATGACTAGAAATGCTTAGAAATAATATAATTCAGTTTTTTTTAAACTATTTTGGGACTGTCGGTAAAGTATAAGTAAGACATAAAAAGAGTCAATGCAATAAAATAATGGTGAACATATTTTTCCTAATATAACTTTAATTAAAGGAGTTATGGGCATATGAAATGTAAAACTTAGTGATATTTAATAAAATGTTATTTTAAAATTTCCTGTTAAAAACAGCGAAGTGTTGCCAAATATCACATATTACGGGGATTTAGGCAAGATGGAAAAACAAATGGTACCACACAGCCATAGCAATTATTATAAATTATATCCGTATAGCATTTAAATCTTGCGATAAAATGCGTTATCAAATAATTCAAAACATATCAAGCCAATAAAAGGCATATCTTTAGTGGTTTTTTAAATTGTTTTCACTCCATGTCCGTTCCCCATAAATAATGGGAGTAGCGATACAATGGGTTCCGGCGGTTTTATGGGGAATTTTCAATTTGTTTCGGCGTGGCCTCTTGGGGAAACGATGGTGTTGCCGTTATTGATGGTGGCTAAGCGTACGTTGGTCCGTTTGTCCAGATATCAGATAAACTGGAGATTGATATTAGTGCTACATAATGTAGTTTTTTGTTTTAAAAGTTTTGTGATGAAGTCATTCGAAACTTACGTTACGTATATATTATTTTATTACGTATATATTATATTATTATTAAGATTCGATCCTTAACTAACCAGATATCTTAATAATAATTTTAAATTTGACTTAAAAATCAATGAAAACTTAGGATAAAATACCTAAACCTCGTGTTTACTTGCGGTATCGTAGACAGAAACTGTAATGCAATAGGTAATTATAAACAATTTTGCCAGTATGCTAAGCTAATAACTATCTGATAAAGTTTAAAATTAAAATGTACGCCAAAGTAATCATAAATAGTACGCCGATTTCCATTCCTCTAGGTACTTAATCTCTATGCTTGTACTGTAAAATATTAAAGCATGTCAGCGTATAAATCACAATAATCTTAGATAACGATACTTATAAAAATTCAATCCCGAAATATATTCACGCTTTTTGTTATTCACATATATCACAAAACCGTAGCACCCACAACACCGAATTATACTTATCAGCTCACACTAAATCTAACGACAAACACGGCGTGACAAGTTATCTAGATCAGAAATTTTAAAATAGGGGAAGCAGGGCATAATCCGCCCTTATCGCCCTGTAAGCCAGTCATCGAGGGCGCATTAGGTTAAATTGTAGGACTTTTATACATGTCGGCGGTAATCCGACATAACGTGAGGAAACGTGCGGTTAGCATACATTAGACAAATGGCGGGATTTTTGACGGATACGGCGAAAGGTGGAAGCCATATTGCTCAATTTTTGGAATTGACGCGCTGAAAGCTATGGGACGGGACAAAGTGACAATTTATAATCAGGAGAACAAGTATGTATTTAGAGAAAAGAAATGTTTTTAGTTAGGAGATAGACGAATAGGTATTTTTTTATAATTGTAAGGATTAAGACAGTCTGTCCTATGTCCCAATTTCCTTGAATCCAAATAGGTAGTATTTTTTTATTCTGTAAATTTAAATACGAAACATTATTTTTAATTTAATAGTGCCTACGTGCCAACAAAAAATTAATTGCAAGCAATTTTATTTTGACTGAAAATAGCAATTAAAGTAAACTGTAAAGTACGGCTGCCGCAAATTGGCGGTGGGATAAAAACAAGAGAAATATTTGTATCGCAGTCGCGCGTGACGTCTCACATTTGTATCAATTTTTATTTTTGTACAATTTATATACTGGTTTCGTTGTTAGCTTTATTATTTTTGAGTCGGCAAATAAAGAGGAGGCAAAGATAAAACAGTTATATATCTTTTATGCTATATGATTATTATTATCTATAGGTACGGCGTTGTTTTTCATTAAATCTGCTGAAAGTCTCTGTAAGTACCTACCAATCAGATTTGAAAAAGTATTTATGAATTTGACCGGGCGATAATTAAGAACGTCTTAAGTCATGTATCGTCTTATTACTCTACAATACTTACAATCGACTTTTTTGGGAGTGAAACCATAGAGCATAGCTATATTGTGTTGTCACGTCTTTAGTCACAACTCTAAATCACTGCTATTTACTGAATAACATCGTGTGAAAACCAAAAAGTAACGAAACGCGTAGTTAAAATAACCATTTCGATACAGAGATAGTAAAATAAAAATGTTCACGCTTAATGACATCGCAATAATTCCGACAGGGGCGCTGGCGTCGATCGTATCGCCCGGGCTTAACTGTCATTTAAATTTAAATTAAGGTATTATGTTGTTTTGACTGGGAGCTCACTTTAAATACGCATTCGTTCGCCTTATCGCAGGGGGACGGTGCATCGCCACATGGATTCAAATTGTAAATTACTCTAATATTATTATAATCCCTCACCAAAACATTACACAACAAAATAATGATAGATAGCAATTGCAAAATACGTAAACTTTCTGACCGTTCGTCTGAATGAATGACAGATAAAACTAATAAGTCCTAACGATTCGCAAAAATTAATAACGAAGGTAGCTCGAATCTATTAATCATGAGTCAAGAAAAAGTAGGAATTAAATAAAAAACTTCCTTACGAGTCGAGCGCCTATCAAAAATCTCCGCCGTTTCATTAACTTACGGAGAACAAAAAAATGTCACCGAAAAAATAATAGAAGAGCAGAGATTAAATTTTAGAGGCACTTTTTTAAATTAATTAATAAGGGAGAGGTGACGGCGGGAAAAAATTAAATGTCAAAATTACAACAAGATTCGCTTTAATTATGTCCGTGGGGAGGCGGGGGAGGAGCACTAATTACATTTTCTTAATTTGCAAAGTTTCAGTGTAGCCTGCCTTGTCCGGTTTTTATACACGGCGCGCGACTTGTATCGAAAAAGTTATTTTTGACAATTTATTTTCGGTTGTTAACATTATTGGAAATACTTAAAGAATGTTAACAAACGAAACTATGTTATATATTTACTTTATTTGAATATCATTTAAAAATTAAATTACTTTTAAAGGTTTTTCAGTTATACGCATTCGAAGAAATGAAAAGTTATTTCTCTTTTAGCTTTTAAACGGATAAATTTATTTATTATATTACGTTAGTATATTAGTGGGACCCCAAGGTTTATGCATACTTCTAAGATAATATTAAGCGTGGCGCATTAACATTTTTTATGTTCTCTTTAAGTTAAAAGCAGCGAAAGGGTGTATTTTTTCATCGCCGACCGGGGACGGGGGAAATTGAAGATAATTAAGTTTATCGCTTTAATATCTTGTTGTCTTTCGAAATTTGCAAATGAGTTTTTTTAATAACGCCAAATTTGTAGCAACGGCCGTGGCTCTAATCCTTTTATGATTTATAGCTCTTGAATACAGATAAATGAGCTCCAGTTTGCTGTTTTGTTATCTTTGCCTGTTATTTTCATTTCATTTACCTTTATAGTACCTTTTGTTTTATTCTCTGTAAAACAAGCTTAAACTCTTTATTGATACAACATACTAAAAGGTAACAAATTGGTATTGTTTTCAGTAATTATAATTTCTTACTTAAATTTTACTTATGATGATACTAGTAAGTATACCAAAAATTGGATACTTATTTTGCTACTTTTCTACATAAATATCAATAATTCATTATTGCATTATTGATATTTATGTTTAACTTAACTGTTGTGCAAGGTGTGCATTTGGGCGCATAGAGAAAGCAGTGGAGTAGGTATTATCTGCAACGCATTCTAAAACTCATCAATCAAGTGTTTCAGTTTTTTCTGCCTAGCGAATGAAATGCAGCGCGGTGCTCGGTGCAAACTATTTTTTTTATTTGCGTTCAGCATCCATTAGTGAGAGCGCGCTATCGATCAAAAACACAATTCCAATTTACCTATCGGCCACAAATTCTTCAAAACGACTGTCCAATCTCGCAAATAAAGATAAAAAATAAATTGCCGCTCTCTGTCCCACTGTCATTGTGTTTTCCGATCTATATATCGCGCTGTTTGAATTTCGGGTGAGATATTAAACGTCCGACGGGTAAACGAATTTATTTGACATATTTATTTGAAAGAATATTGATGTACCGATCTATTTTTGAATATTGGAGCGTTTACGAAATTTAGAACACACATTTAACACAATTTTACACAGTTTTTTTATCAAAAGAAGATAAAGATAATAATTTAGTTTCATTTTTATTATTATAACTTTTATAATTGAATTAAATTCAATAAAAGTAGAAAGTAAACACTTTCTACAGTTAAATTATTTTATGGATTAAATTGAAATCGCTCATACTACAGAATTTTATATGTACTTTTAGACGATTCAGCCAGTTCATTTTACGTTTAACAATTTTATATAATGATCATTAAGTACATTATTATTGATTGCCTTAATCGTTCATCCTGACTAGTAATTTGTAAACATCAAACAAGACGCAATAATCCGGCGCTTGGCCATCAATGCCAGTCTCATTACTGGCACAAAGGAAAAGAAACCAATTGAAGCATGATTCTCAATATTTATTGTAAGTACTGACGCCGGATTGACCTCGATGGAGTATTGATGGCCTGGGAACGCGAACTACGTAACTTTTATTAATTACTCACTTCTTTAATTAGGCGAATGAAAATACTATTGATTGAGATGTTATTGTTACTTTGTTACGCTCTGTTTCATAATTTTGACTCATTTATTTATAATTATGCCTAATAAATAAACGCTACAGTGTGGACACAAAATATTTGAAATCAAATCCTATTAGGTAGGTAGGGGTATAGAAGGTGCATAGGTACACTACATTGTTATTTTATTCGTATTTCTGTTTTGTTTAATTCGCATGTATGAAATTGATCTGTTTTTAAAAGTTGTTGTTGACTTGACCTATTTTAAAAAAAATGTTAGAAATAAATATTCTCAAAGTGGGCAGTAGACGATATAAGTTTAAGAACCTCTGGTTTTTAGGCCTTCGTAATTTTTTAGGGGTGATCATTAAAAATTGATTTATTTTATCAGTTACATCGGAATTTAATCGTACAGTATAAATTAACATATTAAATGTTAATGTTTTATGATGACATGTACTAATTAATGTTAATTAATGGCATTTACATAAACATTATTACAAAATTAGTGTTAAGAGGTAGGTAAGTAAAAAGTTTGAATTATAATGTTTTCGGCGTTCGTAAAACGTTCGTAAAAAGATAGGAATTTCTTTTTAATGTAACAAAAATATTATATGTTTGTACGAATATTTACCATCAGATGGATTGATGGATTTCATTGTTACTGAGCACGAATTTGCTCTGACAGTGAGAGAGTTGTAGATATCGTAGATACCTACTTACTAGTCAGTCCCACAGTTGGGCACAGGTCTCTTAAAGATAGAGGATTATAGATCAAAAAAGATCTATAATGTATTTTGAAGGTGGTAGAATCTATTGTGGTTCGACTCGGGTGGCGGCGGTGATTTCTGTCTTATAACAACAGTGTTCAGCGACACTGTGTTCTATTTTGAAGGATACGTAAAGGAGGCATGTTTATTCGAGGCAATTCGGCTTAGTACTCAGAAGAGCAGCGCATCTGTGGACGACCTCAGGTTTGATTACAGATGTCCATGGACGTCAGTGGCCACATACCATAATGTGGGCTCTATGCTTCGCTACTTCCATAACATAAAAAAGGTCCTTCTGGATAGAATTTGCAATACATGAAGATACAAATTTCCCTTTAACCCATGATGTATCTACGTTTATCTATCCAGACTCGAGACCTAGGGCGGTGGCACACTCAGATCATTAGCCGCATCATTTGTCACGCCTTATCACCCTTGCTGTTAATAGTCGCCGCGATTTGTTCCGCTGACGACCGTGTGCACAGCGCCTAATGATCATAGACAATCCTTTTTATTTACACTTAATCTATGTTAGTAGGTGATGACGTCAGAGATCTTTCAAACTGCTGGTATTTACTTAAAGTAAAATTGGCTTTAATAATTCGTGCCTATCTACTTTTAATCACCTTCATAACGATTATTTACAAGTAAATGAAGTGTGCATAAATTACATTTATTGAAATATATTTTATGATCCTTTGGTGGTGTACTTATTAAGAGTGATTCTAACGTTTGAAATTAGTTTCTTGAAATATTGAAAATTTCTATGACCATACAATATCATATAATAAGCGTGTTTGATACACAAAGACGCTTGTGTATGTTTACCTACCTTGTAAATATAAACAACTTGGAATATAATTCCATCTCGCTAATACTGCGATAATATTTAATTCACTGAAGACTAACGTATTCACAGTAGTAGCGGGTATAATATTGATACAACATTCACAGCAAGTTTCCATACAAATAAAACTAGTACATTTTGCTTTTCATTCAAACTAATTACCTGGAAGAACAACATGGCGGACACGCTAAGACGTTTTTATTCGACGCCACTGAAAGCGCATTATCTCTATCAAGCCATTACAGAGTTCTCTGGTGAAAAATAATAGATATTCACATAATTATGCCGACCCTCCTCATCCGAGCGGGACGGAAATAATCATTTCACTATGCGTTAAAAAGAGACAGTTGTAGTCACGCGGTTACGTTGCAAGCACTTAAGTAATTGAATACAGGGGTAAGTCGGGGTATAAAGGAACAGTGGAAAATAATAATATTAGTAATAATGTCTCCGGCGACGCGAAGGGCCCAAACTAGTTTAGTTGGCTCGTAAATATAATAATAAACATACGTCAAAGCAGAATCAAGGGAAAGCCCTCCGAGTAATGTTTGTTGATATCCCTTCAACCTTTTGAGTGCAGCGTTTATCCAATTGAGTAAATAAACAGAATTCTGAAAAGATTCGGATACTTAAGAAGTTTGCTACTGATTTGCATGTGTATACTTGAGTGTTTTCCTCATTGCATACTTTCCCCAACTTAAGATGGGTGCTATTTTGTAAACAAGCGTATACATGAATTATCCTAAAACCGTTAGTTATTATTGGACCATTTACTCTGTATTTTAGACCTCTGATTATATTTCAGTGGCTCTACCGCCACATATATTTTCTGCCTTATAACAGCAGTAGATAAGGACTTTGCTCCGCTCTGTTTTTAAGTGTTTTGCATTAATATGCTTAGGTAGCTTCAGCTCCACATGTTCTTATAGTAACCTGACATTGTACATGAAACCTTTTTGATTTTGATACATGACATTCTGATATAGTCCTTAGGGCTACGTTATCTAGCTGCAAACGATATTATAGTTGAAGTGTACTTTGTTTAGAAATAAACTAGCTGATCCCCGCGGTTTCACTCGCGTTAAAGAAGTAAAATAGCGTTCTCATGCGCGTGGGGCGCGCGCAAATGCTTCTGTGTATACTTTCATATAGGTACATTAAGTAAAAAAATATTTTAAAATCACAAACAGACACTTCAATTTTATTTATTAGTATACATAAATGTTCTATATACGTATCCATGAAATCAACATTTTTTTATAAAAAAGACAAATATAATGTCCTTGTAAACACTAAGAAGTTATCTTAGAAACAAGGACGTGATATGATATTCGTCTGCGCAATAAAACTGCTTGTTTCCGGGCCGCGATAAAAGCGAATGGCCCAATGATAATGCGGTATGTTGTTTTGTTCCTCTTTTTATGGTGTTGTGTTGCGATACGGCTGCCCGTTTGATGGGAGATGGGAAGTCTTGAACAATAAGTAGATAACCGTATCATATCTTTTTTTGTAAAGACACTTTCTACACTCATAGCCCCACAAAAGGATTTTCTCCTGTGTCGTGGGTACCAAGGACATAAAGACGAAATCACAAACACCCAGACCCAGAACAGAAATCTTAATTCATCATTCAGATATCTGTCGGGCCGGAAATCGAACTTGGGACCCTATGCGCGTCAGACCGGTATGGTAACCGCTCCGCTCGCGGGTCGGCGAAATATCTGGGTAGTTACGAATTTTACGTTATTCTTTCTGGGGGTCCAGACAATTCTGTTTTCTTATTATCCATGTTGATGACTTATAACTCAAAACCTTTTCTAATAAATGACTCGTAAAGTTTCAAAATATTGTTTTTTTGTCGAGATTTTCACGTTTAAATCAAAGGAATCTCTTCAGGTCTATAATATATGTATGTATGTGGGATATATTTATTAGAAACTAGCTTTTGCACGCGGCTTAGCACGCATTAAATTTAATAATCCCCTTGAATCACACTGTCTATTAAAAAAGACGCATCAAAATCCGTTGCGTTGTTTTAAAGATCTAAGCATACATAGAGACAGACAGCGGAAAGCGGCTTTGTTTTATACTATATAGTGATAGTGATGCCTGAAAAGTTAAAAAAAATGCGTAAGTTGATACGAGTTTAGTCTTCTTGTTGTGGCACACGAGACCACCAGTAATGATCCGTCGAAAATTGAGTATGCGCTCTATATACCTATGTTTGAAATTTTAAGGTGTCGACTGACCTTTCTTCAATAATCTAAACTAAACTGATGGATCATGGAGAACTCTAAATTGGTCCAATATTTGGGACCGGCTTGTATCATGTGACATATAAAACATGTGATCTTCTAATAACTCTTTTGTAAAACATCTAAACAATCTCTGAGACTGCACAAAGTCTATCACAGGAGTTCATATCCTACAATTAATATACCTAATTAGTACTGATGTCGATACTGACTCCATCCCAGTTCATCCACGATCTTTGACAACCCACTAAATGTTTATAATCCCGCGAATGGCCATAAAGGCGATTGTACAATAAACTGCAAAGGCTTCTGAGCTATTTATGGCGCTATACCCTTACCGCTCCCAATCTTAGAGCCTAATTAAACCAGTTGGGAGACGACATCAAAATATCGTTACAGACCCTCTTACAATAATCCCTTAGTTAAGGTAGAGAACATAGTGGAATCGCGCCCCCCTATGAAACGTTCGCAGGCTTGTGTTCTTCAGAATATTACTATTTCGCTTTTACGCTTATACCCATGTATGTACCGTATTCCGTAAGTCGTTAAAATGGTAAGCGAAAATAAAATGGGAACCATACGTATATACGTATCAAAAATACTAAGTGAAAACCTACTGTAAATAAATCGGCGCATTAAAAAAACTACGAAATCACTACAAATTAAAAGCAAGTGAATATTTTTTGTAATAGAAATACGTCTTCATCATATCAAATCAAACTAAACTTCTTTATTGTGCAAAATAGTTTACACAGTTTAACATAAATATAAAAATAATCTCTATATCCCCGCCACACATGGGAACACAATGTTGTATAGTCATGTCCTTTCATAGGATATAGTAATTCTACATTCGAGTACAACGAAATTTTGAAATCTTTCTAATTAATTTACTAACTACAATAAACAACTTAACGATATTACTTGTACTCCAACCTTGCGTATAAAATCGCTTCACCCACCACTATAAGCACACCCTTAAATTTAATAAAGCGATATTTACAGCAGTCGTTAAGCAGCTGCGGCGGAGGATCGCTTGTAACTGCTGTAACTGCCTGTTACGCCATTGTTGACACCGATTACATCGCTCTAACAGTGTCAAGTAGCTGTACTATAGCTGCCAAGCCTAAATTGCTATCCCAGATGACAGATAGATGAGGCCTAGAAAAAAGAGAAGACTTAAGTACGAGGCGATCTTAGTCCTCAGGTGACAAATGAGAAATGACTTCACAGACTAAGTATATGTAGAGTCAGTTACGTATCACCGTGAGGTTACCATTGACCATCAGGTGGACTGTATGTTCACTTTAAGGAAATTTCCTTAACATAAAGTCACAATGTTAGTCAATACTACTTTTCCATAAAAGTAAATAATTAATGTTTTGAAGGTGGTAGTACCCCTTGTGGTTCGACTCAGGCGGTACCACCACCACACCTATAATGGCAGTGTTAAGCTCTGCTGTGTTTTGGCTTGAAGAGTGTGGTCATTCGAGGCGTTGTAACTTAGTCCTCAGGAGTAGCAACGCATTTGTGGCCAACCTCATATAAGACTCTTCTTATCTGAGGCTGAATATAAATTCTCGTTTCCTACTTCATAAATAATAATAATAACAATAGTCATCAGCCTACTAAGGTCCTAATGACTCTACCGAGTCTCTATAATGCAAAGCGCCTGTAGTTCTGCTAAATCAGTGTTATGATAAACATTTCAGATCAGTGTACAAGAAAATAAATGTCACTTATAATTTCATAATAAAAGATTTATGACAGTCAATATTTGAAAATAATTAATTTCTAAGGTGCTTTATAACACAAGAATGCATTTAAAAAAATAGGAATACTCACTATATTAAGTATCTTAATATAGTGATTATTCCTATTTTTTTAAATGCATACTTGTATACCACTATAACCGATACCACTCTCTTGTATTACACACGTCCAGTATTATATAGTAAGATTGGCTGTAGCACGAATGGTCATTATCGAATATCGTTCTAGGAAAACTTGCACATTACTGTTTTACGTGATAATAGCGCGTTGAAAGTTAAAGCTCGGAATAACGACCTAATTCGATATAGTACCTTTATAATAAGCTCGACATCTGGCCCCGAGCCGGTCGAATATTCAGATCGACAGCCTCCATTCGAGGCTCTAATCATGAAAATGTATTTATGACCTAATTAAACTCCTGTCTGCCACCCGACCCAGAAGATAAGGAAGGCAGTAACGACGTCCTAACGGGTGCGAGGGAGAGCGCGGACACCCCGGGCCAGTGATTAATGAGTGTTATATGGCTGGTTAAGTACCGTGTAATTTGCAAAACGACCCTTAATTACCGTAGAACACGGCTACTATCGCCGTCTTTATCGCGCTCCACGGTAAGTGTCGGGAAGGAGTGAGATGGAAGGAGGCGCCCGTTGCGTCTGGAAAGGCGGTATTTAATGAGGCATTATGATGTCGGTGGTACAGATTAGGTTCACATAGCGACGGCGGGAATGTTGACCCGCTCTTTATATTTGGCTTTCAGAAACAAACAGGAGGTTTAGTGGCGCGCTTCCAGACGGAAAATGCTTTTCAGTGTTCATCCGAGCACCTTGTTTGACTTGTGCCGCAGATACTGTGTTTAACAGCGATTCGTTATTGTTTCACTTGAGAAAATGCTTATTAAATGCTCCAATATTTTATTAATTACTTACCTATTAATACTGAGCAGATATGAGTGTTTGCCCTTATACCTTTACAATTTACATTATTATACCTATTTTTAGACGCTAATGGTATTTTAGTATTCCGTGCCTTATTGGTCTTTATTCAGGTTTCAAGGTATTACCTTTGAAGAGAAGGTTCTAGAATTCGAAGTTGATTATCGTTGTCCATAAAATATCTTAGTCTGCTTATGTAAAAATATCTTTATCAGAATATGTTCGAATAGATATTATTTTTAAATCTATTCATTAGACTTAGGTGCATAAGAAATTATTTTAGACAAGAAAACTCAGATATTACTTGTTGTTATCGAAAAAAATACTAACCATATCTTTTCTCAACAGGTATGGTTCCAGAACAGAAGAACGAAATGGCGGAAAAAGCACGCGGCGGAGATGGCGACCGCCAAGCGCAAGCAGGAAGAGCTCGGCGAAGAGTGCGACGACCAGGAGTCACACGAGAACGAGGCTTGCAGCGACGACGACGACGCCAAGCGACCACGACTCGACCTCCACCTGCACATGCCGCACCACCGTCAGTGATCTCATGACACCGCGGACACCAGTGTCCGCGACGCCGGCGACAGCCGAGCATTCCCGCAACCTGACGAAAGAATCGACTTAAGGACCATCACGTATAAAGACGATAGGTCCTTAAACGCTTTCGAACCAGAGCGTAATGACTACTACAGCTACGATTACCTAGCTCCACGGCTGTGCGAGGAGACGCCGTGCGATCTCTCCAACTGGCCAGTCCGTGATCAGAGGTTTGATCACGCTGATCGTGAAGTGAACACTAGTGGCTCGGTGGACAGTGAACATGATCTTAACGAAGAGAATAGTCAACCTATTAACTTTGCGTACTACCACTTTTAAGACACAGGCGGTTACAGTGCTAGTCTAGATCTCAAGTTCTAGAGACTAGGCGTTCTGCTTTGACAGTAGATTGTGAACAACAAAGTTTGAATGTACTTTCCGAAAATTTCAAAGTTTAAGTTAACTTAGCTAATAAATTATACATATTTATTTCGCCGTCTGTGGTCTGAATAAGATGCTTTGTAAAAATAACATTATAACTAGAATTTTAACTTAGTACTGTAAATAAAGTTAAGTTAGTCATGTGATACGTATTAAGTAATTTATTATAGTTAGTTTTTACATGATAAAGTAACTTAAAGTAATCTGAAACGTATGTTAAGTGTACATTTCATAAGATTCGCGGTGCCAACTATTGTATTAGATGTATGCAATTTATTATTATTTTTCATTCTATGCATGTTAAATAAAAATATATTTGGCTTAAACAAAGGATTTCGACCGTCGTAAATATTTACGTTAAAGCATTCTAAAGATTTTTAAATAGAATTTTAAAATGACATAGGTACTGACAGTAAAATTATAGTAAGAAAAATAAAATAACTCCTTACTGAAGTTCTCGTGTTCATTCGCTAATTAATTGAGCAAAAAAACTTCCATACAGATATTTATTTTATAAGAGAGGAGATTGTTTTTTAATACTAGAGCAAATACTCGTATAGCCAACGTTCAAGAATCTTGTTTAAGCCAAATAAAATAATTAAATAGATGAATATTTGTCCTGCAATTGAGTCAAGAGTTATGGATTTTTGATGGAATTAAAATTATCTGTTATATCTTCTGATTACATTGTTAAAATTTTGAAATATTGTTACCAATTGCAAATAGACATTACTACCTATAACACCTACATACATACATACATACATACTACTATAATAAGTAGGTACTTATATGTTGCATTTCAGTCAGTAGGTATATGTATCAAACTTTTAATTTAGTTCAATGCTAATTACTTTTCAAAACTTTTTTTTAATGTAGATATATGTAAATCCCTTATTTGCATCCCAAATTATACATTTAGCTTATTTTCCTGATAAACAATTTATTTGGCAATCTATAATAAAAATTGTAAATATTTCGAATACTTTTTCGTCAAATTATCGCATTGCAATATGTATTGTATATTGTTAACTCTAAGATAATACTGTAAATAGATATTTAAACGAATTTAACATTTATCGTAATATTACTATTCGTAGCGAACCACGCGCCACGCGACTTATTAAGGTGTCGTCCAATATAGAGCGTATTTTCTATATAAAAAACAATTCTGTACAAATTACCCACTTTAAGTTTCTTTATATGTATAGCTCCAATGAATTATATTGGATGAACTTTAAGCAAAATTAGTATGATTTTCGAAATTTTCAATATGCCTTTGCAGCTCTACAATATTACATTGTAGAGCTGCAAGATGCAGCTTCACTTACCACTGCCTTAATTAAGATGATTATCGTAGTTCCAAGGAGTGGCAATACATCTGTTTTGACTTCAAACAGAACCGTTAATCGATATGGAGTTGCTTACGGCGACAGTGGCCACTAATCTTTAGGTAGACAATATGCTCTTTACCTCTTTTCTTAAATTAAACTACGCTCTATATTGGACGTATCCTTACCATACTGTAAGCAGCACAGCTGTACATAAGACCGATGCTTTCTGTATAAATTATAAAGAGCCCAAAATGAGCTTCATAGAGTATATTTAATGCCGTTTCAATACAAACTACACAGTGCCGTAGTATACCAATAACACAAAATATATTTTAACCCCTATTAGATTCTATTAGAAATGCGAGAAAAAAACTGTCTGGAAAAAATTGTATCTTTTATTTTATTATTGCTACATTATCACATCTATTTTGGTGAAATCCACTGAAATATAGACATGGTATTACGTTATAACACATTACATATTTAAGTTTCAATGTATTAAGCTATTTTAAACTCTATAAAAGTCATGAACATGTTGATTTAAAAAAAAACTAATTCTTTTCAAACAGACATACAAACAAAAATGTAAGAATATTTGATCTGCAGAGAAAAAATGTATTATCTACCAAATTAGTATGTTTTTAATCTGTTCACGTTAATATAAATTGGTTAATTGTATATTTTCTAATGTAATTATAAATGTAAATGTCATTGCAATGAAGTAAAAGTTTACATTGTTAACAGATCAATGTAATGCTATATTATGGACAAAACAATTAATTAGAGTCATTATTGTTTCCTGAATCAATTAAGTTATCAATGTCAAAAACAAAACATTTATTGAATTAATTATAATAAATTTATACATATAAAGCTACATAAATTAATTGTTTTTGTTAATATTAACCGTTAAACATGTCCGAGGCGTTCCAATTTAGTCTTGAGGAAGCAGGGGCGATAAGTTTATCACAAAAAGTTTATTTTCAAACACGATAGATTACGTTTAAGTATTATGTTATTAACATGAGGTCAACATAATGATCGTAGTGAAGTCCTTCTGCTTGGTAAAAATGTATCCTTGAGTGAGAGAACGTGCTATAGCCTACAGTCATTTATGTTTATAACCCCTGCTTTATAAGTTGTTGTTTTTATTTACTTTAGTAGGCAGTAAGAACTTTATCACTTATGGCAATTGCTCTGCTCTACGTTGAAAATATTTAGTAAGATCCTGATTAAAATCTCTCTCAAGAAGAAAATCCAAAGACATGTCGAATACATCGTAAATCTATCGTTACTCACCTACATAAATACATGTGTTATATGTTATGTATGTACGTAACATATTTTCTAAAACGGCTTATAATAGTGAGGTGTCTATCGGCATCTGGAAAAATAAACATACATATATGTAATTACAATTCTTGACTATTTATATAATACGCAAATTCATAAAGGAAAAGAAACAATAATGACTCTAGATATTATCTTACTATAAGATCATGTAAATTTAGATCATTCTAGCGTGGACGATCCACGCGTGTGGTTGAAATAAACGGTTAGTAAAAATATACATTTTTTTATTTATCTCCTAACTTTACTTGAAAAATTAATGTGATCCTTTATATTAATTATATTATTGCATTGTAACGTCAAGAAAATTGATCACGCTGGATTTTTTAATATTACAACAACAGCCTTTCCAAAATTATATTACGTTTTTTATGTTTATGGTTACAAGTTTAATTAAATTGAAATGTTATAAAGCACTGTTGCTAAATACACGTATGTGGTAAAATTAAAACATTTATGAATGAATACCTCTATGATCTCATACCAGATCACCTTTACACACAAAACAGATCTTAAAATCACTAAGATGAGAGTGTGCTCCCAAAATCTATGCAAGGCTTTTTTGTACAGACCACTGACCCTTGAGGGTTAGACATACGCAAAGTTCATTCAATGAATACCTTAAAGGTTTTAACTTTATACACCTTAGGCAAGTGTAAAAAGATGAATTTAAAATTAACTAAAACACTCTCCGTCAACTGACTCGTATAGAGCAAAAAAAAACAACGAAGCAAAACATGAAAAACATATTTTATTATTAAACTTTCTGATATGTTTAATAAGGGCTATTTCTAATAATTATGTGACATGTAAACAATACAAGTTACATAGTAATCAGATACATTTCTAAATAAAATTATCTCAATTATTATCATAATATTTTAGAATACGTTCTTCGTATTCTACATAGATCACCATTCCTCTTTATATAGAAAATGCATCTAAGTCGAACAAACATTACGAGACGTACGACAAACATCCACGTTACCCGATGTTCCTAGACAGAACGTTCTCAATTTATTCTTTTTGCTCTTCCCGACACCGTTTATCGAGCCCCAATACCTATCACTTGTATATAACACAGGCACTTTGCTGCAAGTGATCAGAACCGAAGAAATCGAAGGAGGAGGCAAAAATCGCAACGGTCCCCCGTCGCCATGGCAACCGACCCTTCCGCGAGAGAACAGTAACTTTAACACCTGAAACATACAGTCTACTTTCACAACAGAGTGTCATCGCACCGTGACTCGCGAATGTGGCTTGTAGTTATAAATGTAAAACATCGTTTTACTGTTCCGTGTCAGAACGAGATAGAGATAAATGTGCACGGGGAGGAAAGGGACCGCGAATCCTTGGGATGGGGGTTAAGGGAGGTATTCTTTCATTTGTTGTGGTTCAGGCGATAAGGTGCGCCGTCTACCCACCTTTTATTTATGACTCCATTTTAAACTGGGGGTAAGTATGTTACGCAATTTGGTCGAGTGTGATTTCTTGCTGTTAAGGGATCTTGTTTTCAGGGGTTTCGGCTGAAAATAAGGTTAGAATTGTTCGCGCTGATTTATTCACGGAGCTACGTGTACGCTGCTACGTGTTATGTGTTTAAACATCTTGTATCTGTGTGACGCGTCTGTTGCGATGTTACTCTGTATACATTATTGTGTTTTATAATTCATTTACGTACATACGTATATTATTAGTTTCTTAGACGCAATTAACGATTTCGTTGAGTTTTTTTAAACTGAGTGAGTATATTAAAATACATTTTAAAATATTTTGTTTTACTTCTTTTTACAAAAAATTGCATTTCATTGTATATTAATATGATTTGGGAGTTACAAACATGCAGTGCACCTTTGTACATGGCCACTGCTGCTCATGAAAACATTTTCTCAAAACCAGTTGAACCTCACCTGAGGTTGACAGATGCTACTGCTACCCCTGAAAACTAAAATGGAACCGTAATTCATTACTCGTCTCTGTTTTACATTATAACGTTGCTAATATCACAACAAATAAATAAGTTAATGAATAAGCGTGGTTGTTTTAAAATAATAGCGGACATTAACTAGACTTGTTCAAGTATATTTTAAGTAGCAGGTACTAGGTATCTGTAAGAAAAGGATTCTAAAGGTAGTAGAGCCTTATAACAACAGTGTAGCGTTGCTGTGTTCTGGTGTAAAGGGTGTGATTAGGGAAACATACTTATTCGAGGCATTCCAACTTGGCCCTCAGGGGTAACAACGATCTGTGGCCGACCTCGGGTAGGAATGTTATCTTATCTAGGGTTGTTACTTGTCTAGGAGTCAGTGGCCACTTGCCACCAGGTGGACTGCATGCTCGTCTACTATTTCCACCAAATAAAAAAATGAGTCACACATTGCTAAGAAGTAGAGTCGGTCCAGTATTATCTTTTATATCAGAATATGAGTCACATATCAGTACAATGAAGTTCACCGGATATTAAGTATCTCAATGTTGTAACTTAAGGATATTTATATTAAGTTTTTATTTCTATAACATTGGAGTAGCATACGAGCATACATTCTGCTTGAAGGTAAGTGGTCTATGTCGCCCATGACCATCTCTAATGTACCCTGGATTAGATTAAAGTGGTGTAACTCTTTGTTTTTGATTCCGGCAGTACCACCACCACTATGATCTTATCTGAAGTTTATAGTCCTCAGAGGTAAGCAACACATCTATGACCGGCCTCAGGTATTACTGCGATCTTATCTGGGGTTGATTACAGATTTCCATGGGTGGCAGTGGCTAACCATCAGATGCACTGCATGATCGTTTGGCACTTTAAAAAAAATCTCACGAAGCAGACAAAGCCATCGAACTCACTCCTCAATAATCCGGCCTGATTCTGTAACGTGGCGATAAAATACACGATATTAATTGGTGTCCGTGGGCGATGGTGACGGCGACTGACGTGTAAATCACGGCACACGGACGTTGTAAATCTGTTTGGACGGATCACTCAGTTGCGACATCGGACCTATTCTGGTCGTTGATAGATAGGCTAGGTTTGGAGATGATCTTGTAATGTGGTGGTAAGCTTACATGTGCTTCAATGCGAAAATCTTTCTACAAAAACTGGTCATAATAATTATTTTAGATTTTTTTGAATAGACGATATGAACTTAATTTGAATAATCATAAATATTAAGTTTCGTTTTATATGATCGAAGTAGCAAACAAGCATGCAGTCCACCTGATGGTTTGTAGTTACTGCCGTCCATGGACATCTGTATTCAATCAGATAAGATCACAGTTCTACCTGAGGTCGGCCACAGATGCGATGCTACCCTGAGGACTAAGCTGGAACGCCTCAAGTAAGTATGTCTTACCACACCTTTCAAGCTAGAACACAGCAGTGCTCAACACTGCCGTTATAAGGTAGAAATAGGTGCAGCGGGGGGGCTGCCGGTGTCGAACCACCAGGGCTGTACCTTCAAAATTTATACAGTAGTCGGAACTACCGTTAAAAAAGACGCTTTCTACACTCATAGCCCCACAGTAGGATTTTTCCTGTGTCGCGGGTGCCACGGACCCAGAACAGAAATCTAAATTCATCATTCAGAAATTTGTCTAGCCTGGAATCGATCCCGGGACCCACTGCGCGTCAGACCGTTATGGTCACCACTCCGCCAAGCGGGTCGTCGAATTGGATGGAACCGTTGGATTTTTTGAACTAATATGCACTTAACTATAATAGTCGTAAATATTCAGTTAAAAATGTAAGTATCTTTTTGATGAATGACACCTATTAAGCGATCTCGCATTTCAAACGTTATAGAGTTCAGAATCAGCGTCTGCCACAAAGTGTGTGGCCAAATAGTTAAAAGAAGCAAATGTACTCCTCATATGAGTTTTATATGGCCCTAGGTGGGATGTCTATTATAGCAATTATTGTTTTATTACTGTTTTCATTTCTTGGTTTAGTAACATTATACTAAAAGTATTTTGGCAAATAACAATTTTAGATGTTACAATGACTAATAGTTTGTTGACGAGGGGGAAACCTTCAAAAAGTACCCGATGACTCAGGATTGACGCCGGGTTGTGGGATTTTTATCGCACTTAAACCGCGGTGGCCATCCTCGGTGCTGCGTGATCTCCGGGGAACATCATCCGGAATACTTTGAGTCCCAGGTTCAATAGATAGACAGACAGATATCTAAATAGTGAATTTAGATTTTTGTTATGGGTCTTGGTATTTGTGATTTCGTCTTTGCGTTCATGACACCCACGACACAGGAGAAAATCATAGTGTGGAACTATGAGCGTAGAAAGGGTCTAAGTCTAAGATATACCAATGCCCAATGTTTAGGTGTGCATTTATTTCTGATAACTTCTATAGGTAAATTATTTATTTTGTTAGAACAATAAAAAACTCAAAAAACGAATTGTGGGCATTCAGATAAAATCAGATTAAGCGTAAACAATCGAAAATAATTAAACATACGAACTGTAAAAGCAAATCATAAGACATTAATTAATAGTTAATTATATGATTGTTTTATACCATTTTGTAGTTTAGCGGTAAAGACATACGAGCGGACATTAATCAGTCGTGGTTTGAACAATAAACAACTGAACTATATATTTGGTTGGTAATCGACGTGTTTCACCAAATGCGATAAGCTAAGCTCGAGGAATACTCGAATACTTGAGGAATATTTACGGACTTCTTTTTAACATATAAAAATACTTGCCTTACCATGTGTAAAAATAAAATCATATTTATTTTAGCCTCTAGGGAAAAAATATACAAAAATAAATACTCCCTTGGCATTCTTCTTGAGCATAGTAATATGTAGCTATATGTATATTAAGTTATGTCATATATTATAGGGTTAAAATAACTACCTCATTCTGCCCAGTATTAGCTTCACAGAGGCACGTCTAGAAGTACCTAGGAATGAAAATGCATTATTGTCTCTATGAGTTTAAAAACGTAGAAAACAATATTTTATTATATGTATTTTATTTTTTCTTT
>DWPV01000878.1:0-24029 GCA_018251915.1 Urbanus proteus proteus | reverse complement strand
AAATGTCGAGTGTAGAAGGTTGGATAGATCGAAGAATGGGTAGATCGATAAACGTTTATTAATCTTTTACGCAAAGAAAGTTTAACGGGTTTTTAACAAATTCGGCACACAAATGCTTTATTGCATAGAAAATCTTCATCCCATTTCAGTAGTCCACGTGAGCGAAGCTGCGGGCAAAAGCTAGTTTTAGATAAAATGCGAATTGGTGTTTGTGTATTCGATAAAGCTTTTGTGTGGTGTTTGTTTGCAAACGAATGATCAATAAAACATCCGATGACGGCTTGCCACTCGAATATGTTTAAATTTATTTTCATTTTTAGACGTGAAAAATATTTAACTTCATGACAATTTTCGGTATTGTTTGATTTTTTGGTAAATGGATTTAAATGATGGATTCGATTCTCCTTTCTACGGGACTGCGAAAGGAGGGCATTCGACAGCTGTTCGAGCGTGTGTGTGCATATGTACCTTTGTGTAAATGTCCAGTTTTAGCGCGTTATATAGCTCATATGACTGAACTGATTGTAATATATGAAGAAACGTTGGATTTGTCTTAATGTAAGGGTGACATAGGCTATGTTTATTAAAGTAAAAAGGAGATAGGAGAAATTTACGTGTTTTAACGCTGCATGAAAATATCACTAGGAATTGTAGATACATCTTGAGAGTTTTCTAAAAAATAACACCCAAAGTTACACTGTCTACGGAAGTAGTCCAATCCACATTTGGGTAAAATGGAAAACTACGAAATAAACTAAACTTTAATTTTGATGTATATCCTGTGCCCAAGAGAAGATAAAAATGACGATGCACTCAAATTTAAAATATTTTCTTTACAAACTTCTTTCTATACTTTCTTCTTTTCTTTCAATCACCATAAACGGGTAAGGTAGTACCATAGTGATCCAAGTGTCATTTTTACAAGCTATACGTTGTTCGTTTCACTACAACAAGTCCAAACGCATTTCCCTTGTTTTCTTGTTGCTTGGATCACTATGTTCTATCTTACCAAAATATATCAAAGTTAATGCTTCGTAGATTTGTTTCAACATTTCCCTAAACCCAAGCGATACTTACATCTTTACGTAGTCACGTATTAGCACTGTCAGTACCCTTGTAACTTTACAAATTGTGCATACTGCAAATTGGATCCACGCCAACTGTTTATAAATGCGGTACGTTCAAAATAACGAGCAAATTATTCGGAACGTCACTAAAGTTGTTCGCGCGGATACTACTAGCCCAATTAAAAGTGTTTTAATTGAGTGTTTCACTATATCGGCGCGATAATCAAATACGTAGCGTAAGTACACAAAACGTGTTGTTAATTAAAATCTATACTCGTAACTCGTAAATACAATTCATTTATATAAAAAGGTAGTACAACCGGCTTGTAGTCTCGGATACATAATAGTAATACGGTCCCCTCTGTCTGTTGTAAGAGGCGGCTAAAAGGGGGTTTCCGGGGCTACGGGCGGCTAACTTGCGAGTTCAAACTGTGGCAAGAGCAGCGATCGCCTGAGTTGAGGAGTTCAGGAGCAATGCACATTGAACATGTGATAACCCCTGTTCTATATTCTGGAATTTGCTGCAGATGGCAATGGTTGTGACCCTCAGGTGGACTGCAAGACTCTTTTCCTAACGGAATGTTATAGCTAAGATGTCTGACCGAACCCGGAACTCTTTGCGTGCTGAACCGGTCAACCCAGGCGAGTAGATTCAAATCAATTTGTATTGGATGTATAATAATCCTAACTCATATCTTGAGTGATATATTAACTTTCTGTGCATAAGGCGACATGTATACAAATTGAATGTCTGGTTGTTGTGACAGTAACATTCTAATAATGGCCGATTAATTGTAATCTGGACGTAAATGGCAGCGCATAACAATGTAATAGGCAGAATTAGCTTGCTCGATCCTCGTATTACAAACGTAGATAGTTAAATGTAGTTGGTGATAGAATTTAGCTAATCATGTATTTAATGCTTCTATACAAATTAAACTTTTTATAGCAAAAGAGTGTGTTCTATCTAGGTATATTAGTTAGATTGGTACTTTTCTTTCATCTTTTAGTATCTACTATCTCTAAGTATATTGATATGATATGACATTATATCGCGGATTTGATACACTTAATGATGTAGATAAGTGTGGCTCGTGATAATTATGTTTTTATTCTAACATGCCCTGCCTGATTTTAAATGTTCACTGTTGCCCATGGACATCTCTAAGCCGATCCTACAAAACGAGAATTTCTACCTGAAACTCATCAAGAATTCCATTCTTTTGGGCCACGATGGTAGGCATCCAAACCCTTCCACTGAAATACAAGAACTGCCCTATGGTAGAAATAAGCGCGTGATATCTTCCGGTTCAATACTTGCTTGCAATTGATTAAGCTCCACAACGTCTATTAGTAATTTATACATATACATGTATAACATGTATGTGTGTACGGATAATGTACCTATATCCGTGTATAATACAGTCATAAATATCCGTACGTCTGTTGATTGAGCAATTCAATTGGAAAATTAGCTCACATTGTTATTATCACGTTTGTGGTTTAACTGTAACCAATAACCGAATCCGTAACTAATTAACAATCATTCTAAAAATAGCATCCTACAATCTGATTGATAAATTGTGATTTAATTTAGGTCCATTGTTTATTGTGTCGCCTAAGTGCTTCATTGATTGTATCTACGAGTATAACAGAAATTAGACTCTCGAAATTCGATTTTCTATCGACAAAAATAAACGTTTTTTGAATGTTTCTTTTTTTTGTTGTCGAGGGGGAAACTTTCAAAAGGTACTCGATGTCCTGGGAGGACATCGTGCTATGTGATGTTCTTACCCACTAAAACCTTCCGGTGGCTTCCACAGCGCTACGAAGAGGATTCCGGGCAATACTTGTTTAGTATGTACTAAGAATTTAAATCTATAAAATTAAATGAATAGCCAGAGATTGCTTTAATCATGTAGGCGCCCCAGGCAAGACCCACATGTGGCGCGCTTTATCTATTCTAATTATGTCCTGTCTAGTGAGAGACATTTCGTTTTTTGACGTGCATTCCCGTGGGGCTCCTGGGATCCCGGCGCCCCAGGCGACCGCCAGGGTCCTCCCTAAAGCCGACATTGCTAAGGGCAATTAGTTACACACTACGTTAAAACGCATGGTATCCGAACTGAGAATCTTTAGCGCGGAGAGTCAAAATTCACACCACTGGCCTTCATGACATTTAAATTCTGTCGTATCAAAATAAAGCAAATATCGTGGAGAGTGTTGATGAAAAAATAAACAAGCGGACGCAAACGGACAAATGTTACAGCACGGTGTACGTCCGAACAATAGGTGTGTGAGATTGTGAAAATAATTCACTGTTTTGTCAGCTTTACAAAACCCTATTGTTTTTTGCACCAGCTTCTGCGTGCTCGCTTTTATCTTTTTATTTTAAAGTAATGTTAAATATATTATGTATCCGGTTATAAGGAAATGTTTTACTTCAATGGATATTTGCGACATCAATTGAGTCATCACTCTACCAACACGCATTGGAGCAGCGTGGAGCAGCATACGCTCCAAGCCTCTCTAAGTTGTGGGAGAAGACCCGTGCCCAGCAGTGGGACATAAAAAAGGGTTGTGGCAATTGAGTCATCAAAGCCACTTGTGAGTCGGAGAAGTTTTGATGGTAGAACTCTTTGTGGTTCGACTTCCGAGGCCACTTTTACCACAATTATCTCCAGATAGCTAATTCTGCCTTATAACAGCAGTGTTAAACGCTGTATTCGATTTGAAGGGTTTCATAAGAAAGACATATTTATCCGAGGCGTTCCAACTTAGTCCTCACCGAGAGCATTGTAACTGTGACCGACTTCAAGTATGACTTAAATTTTGCTAATCTTTCGTAGTCGCAAATTAAAACTCATACTATGTGTAACCACTATTTATTATACGCATACACATTATATGTAAGGAAAAATTAAATTCAGGTCGATTTAAAAACGCTCTTATTTATTTTTAGTCATAAATAACCAATTGCGACATTTCGACATTTTGCTAACATGCATATGTACGACACGAAACCAACAACCAGATACATTGAACGTGTACTTTTTACTTCCTGTGCAATTTGGCTGCAAAGATAATTTACACTCACAGTTTCTGGGTCTTTTTATTGATAATGAATCTTTTACCGTTCTGCCTGTATTTATGATTGCGTAACGTGTGCTAAGCAGGTAAATTACTCGAGGTATTCCAACATAATCCTGTGGCAACTTACTTATGGGCGATCTAAAGTAAGTGTCACAGTGTCCATCAGAACTATGGATCTTTGCTTCCAAAAATGAGTTTTTTTTAAATACTACTTCACAAATATACCCATCGAATTTAATCTATGTTATCTGTAATTAGCTATAGATATCTCCGCCCAATCCGCTTTGAAGAATAATATGCTTCAGGCGGCAGGTACGGGAATCATCGGAAAATAATCACAGCGAAGAGAGTTAGCGTGAACTAGCCCTTGCGTTTGAGAGAAAAGGTCTGGATGCCAGCTGACTTACATATGAGGTGATCGTCTTAGCTTTAGCCATTAGGTGCAATGTATGCTCGTTTGCGTAATCAATACTGAAGAAAAAATATGGGTTATATGGTTGCTGGACCTATAGATGGCAAATGGTCGTTGTTAGAATAGCACCTCCAAGATAATTTTATGTCTAACATTGCAAAAAAAGTTATTTGGTGATGATTAAGAGCAATTTATCAGACATCCACAGAAGTTATTTAGCTGTTCGAAGACTGCCGACAATGCTTATTACTAAGAAAGTTTTGATATTGGATCAGACTTTGCTCAGTTAACTTAACGTATGTTACGCAGTGCAATTTAACTTTGCAAATTATCAAGTGCATTACTGAAGTAAGTTTTAACCGAGAGATGTAGCAGCAATGTTTAAATTACACATTTTGATTTAAATTTGATAAGTTTTGCAGGGCATACAAGTATATGATAACTTTTAATTATTCCTCAGAGGACAAAACCATCTGTATTGGTTTTTGAATACTGCACGTGCAGACTTGAAAGGTAAGGAAAGGAAAAATGTATGCTCTATGTCCGCATTGTCATTTAAATGTAAAGTTAAATCCGGTATAATTATGTGCCTCTTACAAAACCGGGTTAATTGTATCAGATGTCGACTTCTCGTTCGGGGAATATTTCTTTTAAAGTTTCGAAGTGGCAAACGAGCATGAAGTCCACATAATGGAAAGGGGCCACTGCTACCCATGGACATCTGTAATCAACCTTAGATTAGAACAAAGTCTTACCTAAGGTTGACAAAACACAGTAGTAACTACTTAGCACTGCTGTTACAGGCAGAAATAGGTGTGGCGATGGTGCCGCCGGATTCGAACCACATAGAGTTCTACCACCTTCAGAAACATGTTGATTATATGAAAATAAGAGATAAAGTCATGTTTAGATCACATATCACTATGTTTTGTAAGTTAATTACCTACCTGCAGAAAATTATGGGCAAATATCAGAAACGAGTACCTAGAATGGACCAATATGTTTATTGTTTATGCGTAAACAGAACAGTAAAATTTCAAAGTGCTCAGAAACTAAACAAGCGATATATTAAAGTAAAATATCAAAACAACTTCCACTATACAGTACTGCAAAAGGGAAAAAAACTTACCTATATTCACGGTGAATGCAGCTCAATTCGTATGCACAGCAAGTAACCGACGCAGTCCAACATACACTTTATTTCCGGACTCATTTGAGCTGGCAAACAAATATTGCTGTGTAACAATGTGGGCGCGATTGCAAAAATAATTGTTTGTATTTCATGGTTTATCTGTAAACTAGCTTTTGCCAGTGGCTTTACACGCATTAATATATAAAACTTCCTCTTGAATCACTATATGTAAAAAAGCCGCATTAAAATCCGTTGCGTAGTTTACCTAAGCATATACACTGTGGTGGATTTGCAGTCTTGGCCGCCCTAGGCCCGAGGCCACGAGCGCCCCCTTTTTCAGCACTCATCTTAACTAGTATTATATCGCCTGATTTTTTGACTTTCGCATTCACATTCGCAAGAAACCATGCGAATGTTTGCCTTGAATACATTCATTCATACAATACATATGCACGAGTCTTTTGAATATTGAGGTCCTTTGAGTACCTTACTTCGTATCAGTGATTTTTTTGTCACGATTGGCCGCCCCTAAAATCAGCCGCCTTAGGCCCGGGCCTACTCGGCCTTTAGGCAAATCCACCACTGCATAAACGTACAAGTATAGTGACAGATAGCGGGAAGCGACATTGTTTTATATTATGTAGTGAGTAGTGATTTGCATTAACAAAGTTTATTCCGGAAATGGCCTATGTTTTTTAATGAAACTGTAACACCATACACTGTTATGTTACTAATATACTATTCTAAAGGTAATAATTGTTCTTGGCTCTATTGGCTTCCACATTAAAGACCGCAAAGATGAAGAAATTAGTGTACATAAAATAATAACGAATTTTAAATAGAAGATTATTGAGAAAAATCAGTCAATGTATTTCTAAAATTAATTCTAGAATATTTCAATCTACGTAAAATTTAATTTTAGTATTCACTGAAATCGATGGAATACAAATTAACAGTAATTACTATGGATACAAATACTACGAATTGTATTTTCGAATATTGCTTCTCCGTGACAAATTAATAATTACATATAGTTAGTTTTGATGGCTAGCTTTTATTATTTTTGTTAATATTTATTGTGTTGAATATGATTATTTATTAATTTCTATATTTTGAAAAAACGTTACTCTCTAAATAGTTTATGGACTGTCATAAACGGATTGCTCTTCTTGCGGTCATAGTCAACAGCTTAAAGCTGACACCGATAACTGCTCGAGCAGTTAGCAATTTCAATTTTAATTCAAATTAGTGCGCGACGTGGAATGAAGAGCGAAGGCGGAGCAATTGCGTGAGAGCAGTCTATAGCTTGAGCAGTCAGTGTGTGCCTAGCGATTGCTTGACCGCACGAAATGCCAACCGCCCAAAGCATTTGCAACTGCTCGAGCGGTTCGTATGTCAGTATATGGAACTCTGAAGTTCACTATACAGTCGCAGCTTGAAGAAGTCGGTATAGGCTGCTTTAAGCTGCTCATGTATGGCCGGGCTTAGTCTGTCGGAGGTGTCTAACATCTACTGGGGTTGCTGATGGGATGGCTCCTCTCTCGCTGTCCCCGTTACCTCGATGCGTGCGATACCGTAGCCCTTTTCTGGTTCTGGAACTATATCTGAATATGATTATTAGGTACGAGTATTTCGGTTTAAGCTAAAACAAACTAGATTTTTGCGACCTCTTCCGTACCACGGACTTTAAACCGAATTGAAACAAGAACTCCAAATGTTCTGAATGGATTTCGTACGCTCTCTTTAGTAAAAAGTGATGAAAAATTCTGTTTCAATACAAATCTCGAAACAAGCTTAATTGCTCTTGCAGGCTTTATAAAATTCATTGATAGTCGGATAGAATTAAAGTCTATGAAAAAACTGATTTGAATTTTAATTGATATGCGATAGGAGTAAAACCACGATGGAAGGTATCCAGTGTGAATTTATGTGCATAGAATTTGTTCATGAATATTCATACCATTGAAACTATCTCTTTTCTATCTTTTTGCAGTAGGAATATACCTATGTACAGACATCAAGAGCAGTAAAGTTTGTTGATTTTGATTTAATCTTCAATTTGCTACTCCTTGTGGTGAAGCGGTCACTATACCGTTCTGACATCCCCATAATATAAAGTACATAATTTTATGTACGTATGAAATTATATGATTTTCTGAAAAATACGAAAATAAAAGTAAAACTAAATTAGATGGATTGAATTTCAAAATTAAAAAGTGAATTTGTTATACGTTAAAAATATATTTCAACGTTGTAGTTAAATTTCGAAAATCACACAGTGTTACAGCTAACATAAAAATGCGTAACAACTTTGACTTCCGTTAGAAAATGAGTAACGTACGTGAAGAAATGTCCACACCATCTGCAGAACGCAGCACAATATAAGAAGAATGCGTTTTAATAAAAATAGGAAGTAGGTTGGCTATGGTGACTGCTTATTGTTGTTCCATCGCGCGCCGTGCGGCTTGTGGCGTCCGTGTTTGTATCCGGCCGCTGTTTCCCGACCATAGAACGACGATACGTATAGAAATTCCACCTATTACTACTATGTCCAAGTTAATATAATTTGAATGCATAAGTGTTTGTTTTTTTTATTAATTTAATGTCATGAATGTACAATATAGGTAGATAATTTGTTCCCATAAAAATATCCTGATCTATATAAACAAAAGCAAACCTTAAAATACCTGTAACATTTATAATTCCATTCTAACTTCATGTTTGTTAAATGTAAACTCACACAGATAAATAACCTGACATACTCTCTACACAACTTTATTATCTTTCTATTCATACTTCATATTGACTTATTTTTGTCTGCTTGGTCTTGTTTTTGGAAAAAAAATCGTAATGTGATCACGTATTTTTTTTAAAGTCAAACGCTCAAAGCGTTCATCTAACTGGACTTTACATAAAAAGAGGCATGTCTATACTTATATTACTCTATAGTTCCAACATTGCGTTGTTCTCGCCCTACTTGTGTATCTACGCCAGCTGTTGTTCATTTCAATGGAGCGAAGAATCGTTTATTTCAGTTATTGATAATATCTTCATGTAAATAATATTTTTATTAAAGTAATCTTTCTTTATTTGTTCCTATCATATACACACGCCCACAAACTTAAGCGCTCACACACCTACACACGTTAGTAAACTCATCTTCACTGAAAATTAAGTACTATATTTTTCTTATTGTATTTAGTCTGCGATATACATGGTACATTATAGAAAAGAGGGATCTTTTAACAATAACAACGAGAGCAACATAACGCTTGACCCTATATTACCCATTCTTATAGACAGATATTTATATCTTTAGCGAAACTGGACATTTCGCACGTGGATCTGTAATTAACATTGACGTCATAATTATATCCATAAAGTTTGTCATAACTATATTCAGTACTTTCATTGAAAAATAAGTTGAAAAAAATCGTTAATAAATTTATTCTTAGATACAAACGTTTATTGTGAGAATACAAAACCACCAAAATCGTAGGTTAGCTCAATGTCCCCAACCTTAGAGCATTGAGCGGCTTAATGACTGTCTTAGGCTTGTGTAAGTGAGGTGCTGTGCCCATAATTAATTTGTTTAGACAATTTTAGTGCCTCAGGATGAATAACTGGAAAAGGTACAGTATGACAGTACGAGATTCTATGTAACGAATAGCAGCAGGCATAATATTCGCGTCAACGTCATTTGGCTGCTAAGCGTCGCGCCACGACACTGTTGTTCTCGGACTATTCGTATTTGTACTGTGTGGGCTATACTCATGATAAATTTATTCATAAAATTTAATGCCTCGGGATAAATAACTGGAAAACGTACAGTATGACAGGACGAGGTTTTATACAACGCGTGGCAGCAAGCATTGAGCTTTAACGTCGTTTCCGGCTGTAGCGCGTCGCGCCCCGACATTGTTGTTCCCGGACTATTCTTATTTGTACTGTGTGGGCTGTACTCGTGATAAAATTATTAACACAATTCTAATTGGCTCAGTATGAATAGATTTAAAATACTCAGTATGGTAGTACGAGGTTTTATTCAACGTGTAGGAGCAGGCACAGCGCGTCAACGTTGTTTCCGACTGCAGCTCGTCGCACTACGTCACTGTTGTTCTCGAGCTATTCGTATCTTCGCGCTGACTGGTAGAGAGGGAAGTATTACAAAAACTTATAAAAGTTAAGTTTCTTTTTATTCAGACATGTGTAATTAATGTTAAATGTGATATTGGAGGATATTTTAATAGCCAGACTAATAAGATATTTTTTGCGTTTTAACTACTCCAGTTAGAATTATTCAAAACGTGCGCTACGCTAATACTATAATAAAAGGCGTGTCATGATCACGTCCGCGTCAACGTCGTTTCCGGCCGCCACATCCCGGCATTGTGTTGTTCTCGCGCTATTCGTATTTCTACGATGGCTGTGATTCGTTGAAATGTAACAAACTTCATTGTTATTCTCTGAAGAGAACAAAATAAATTACATACGAGTAAACGTTAACTGAAACTATTATTTTTATATCAAATTATTTTTTAACGTGAAATAGTACAAACAAGGACATATTTTTCATTTGTTTAATCATAACATAACAAAATAACCTAGAGTCTGTTCGAAACATGCAGTATGTTAGCACGTAGCATTATGCAGCGTGTGACAGCGAGCGTCGTGTTCTCGTCAGCATCCTGTTTCCGGCCGTTGCGTCCCGGCGATGTGTTGTTCTTGCGCTATTCATATCTCTGCGGCAGTTGTTGTTGTTGTTAATGAAACTGTTGTTGTTGCTCTTAGAAGAGGGAAATAAGGTGTTGACTTTAACTTATTTATTTTTATGTAAGTATTATTAGTAAGTATTCAGATATCATTACGTCAATATTTTTTTCAGTTAGGTTTAAAAAATCATCATTCAGCTAGGTTTAAAAATTAAGTTGTATGTAATAGGTAAAATACACAGTCAGGTCACAACAAGACTAAGAGTGATAATCCTAGATTACTGGACGTCAAAAGTGTTTTATTATATTGAAGCTTTATTTTTACGTAATAAGATTGCTAACATATTATTTTTACATCCCAGACAGGTAACCGTACCTCGTATTTCATTAAATTTGGTTCTATTGTGTTTTCCACCTGTTATCGACTAACAGGATTTCTATTCTATTTGCGGTTACCATTGTATCGTTTCAATACAAGAGGTCTATATTTAATTAGTATTTCACATCAAAATATTCCGGGAACTCAGTCTTCATTTCATGTGAGTCATGTATGGTTTGTCATGCATTCGTTACTTGTTGCATAAATAAAGCAAGTTCATGTTTTCATCAAACTGGAATGACAGTGGCATTTCATTTCCTTTCACCTATGTTGTCCTGGTCGTTTTATGACTTTTCGGTCAATGCACAGACATTTAGGGAAACAAATGTCGCGTGTACTGCGTTCTGATAATTATCGAAACTCGCTTCTCATTTCCGAATGTTCGGCATGGGAAATTGCTAGTCCATCCATGCAGAAATGCAGTGATACCTGAACATTGTATACACGTGCCTTTTTATTACCTTATATTATTATTGGAACCTTAAGTTTATGTTATGCACGTAAATTGTTTCCTTTTCAAAGATAAATTTTAAAGTTCTATTCAATAAGCTCAAAATTGACTCTTTTTATTATAAATACGTCACGCGGCCCGCTGCAACCTGTGAGCCACGAAATATTCACGTTGTAGGAGTCGGCGTTGAGCACTATAAACAATTAATGTATGTGTCTGACCTAAATAAAATCAAAACGAAAAAATGCTAAGTTCGAAATGAAGCTTGATGCATGTGTTTGGTGGCCTCTAGTATGTCGCGGGAGGGTGATTGGTATACGAAGCGCGCCTGCGATACTAGCAACTGTATGGATTTCACGTACAACTAGCGACCGAATAAACGCCTGGCGGTCAATGTTGACATCAATCGCGAATCCGCGCTTCTTGCAACCGTACCCGCGCCTATTCTGTGCCAATAAGCAGTGTAACGTAGATTAGGGCATCTTGTAATAGTTGATGATGATATTGATACCACAGCAATACATTTTCGCTGTTTTAAATATTAAAGGCCAAGCTACTGTAGCATCTCCGCCGTATAAGAATATGGATTCCAAATCATATTAATGACAAAATGCAAGTGAAGCGTGGGATTTCCATTTCTCGATAGAAGTGAATTTTCACAATGTCTGCTCGCTGGCAGATATTCAACGTTTAATATTCATGTCTAGTGCGCAGCTTTGCTTCCTCGGCCAGAAATTAGATATTCGTTTCTCAGCGGGAACTACGACATTAGCCTCTGAATATTAAAACTTGGCTTCGACGAGCGTACTCGTTGCAATAATTAATCTTTAATCATCATCAATCCGTAGATCCCAAGCCAAAGCTAAAGCTAGCTAAAGGTTTCTTCGCAGCATACGAAATGAACATCCTATTGATTCTAATGGTTTTTCACTAAATATATTATTTTTATAAGTACTAAGAAATTTATTGATATTGAAGATAACTGGGAGAGTAGTAGGCATAATACCATGTTTTGTAATTAAAGACAAATTCAAATATCAAAGGCTGTTTTCAGAAATTCAATAAGCCTGAGTTTTAGTCTTGAGAGCTTTTGATCGCTTTCACGCGTTAATAGACAAAGTAATTGCATCCTTTGATTTTGACAACGTTCAATTTCTTAGACGTAATAAATTACAAGTCATTTTGAGTTAAGGAGTTAAATCGGTTTCTTTTGTTGAGAACTTTGTGATGGCGACAATTAAGCAAAGAAGTATATCAAATCCGAGACGGGGATTGCACATAAGACCACTTTTATGAAGGTAGTGTGGTGCCGAAGCTATAGGTATACATCCTTCAAGACTGAAGCAGTTTGTGCGTTTTGTTAGAAGTGTGTAAATGGCAGTTAAAAATGAGGCCACTGTATTAGTCTTTAGGAGACTAACCCTTGTTATAATTATGTGGAGTTTGTTACAGAACTTTAGGATGCCAATGGACGGAAGTAACTCCTTCTCATTAAGTGGACAGTGTATTATGAGTATAATATATTATGTTTATTATGTAGGTCTGGAGAGTAAATTTAAAAGGCGCACGACGGTTTGAAATTTCGTTGATCAGTGAAGCGTAGTATACCTCCATAATAGGTATTATAATTATATTAAAAAAATACTGGAATAAGGTTTTGAACTGCAAGCCATGTCCCTAAATGAAATAAATTTTAATTAATTACGACTAAATTTTATCATAATAAGTACCACTATAGGTTATCAACAAACAGCCGTTAAAGATTAGGAACAATCATTAATTTTAATAGTAATAAAAATATTTACGTCTACCACGATAAAGTTGAAAGTTTATAAGTACGATGACATTACTTACATATCTTAATCACTATTTTGAACAATGAATATTTTTGCCTAACAAGGTATTGTTCATCTACATATACAAGGTGTGTCATAAATCGAAGATTATCTTAAAACCGAGAATAGGTCTTAAAGTTTCACATTTAAGAACGAAATATATCTTAACTTTAATTAATCGTCGCAGAGCATAGCTTCTAAAGATAGAACTATGGAATTTAGACAATGTAAGTATACATATATCCATTAAGAAATATTTTTGATATTAAACTCCGTACATTGTTAAAAATATTAAATATTATATAAATAATATAGAAATAATCAGGGGATACTAAGACGTTTACAAAATTCAGAATAATCCTGCAAATCCAATAAACGTGTTGTATCTACAGTTACAATAATTAACGCTTAGTAAGATTTAGTAGAATCAACACGTGGCAATTTAACGGTATTACTCGTGAAGGAAGATTGATTACAGCCAATAATAAGTTTTGCGTCACAATTATATCAGCCTTGCCAACTCATTGGATAGTCATCAATCCTGAATCTTCCTTTCGTTAATCGTAATAATGATACCCTGTTTTCACCATCTTCAGACAAAATCTCGTGCCAACAATTTTGTTTACTCTGTAAGATTTATTGACTTGGTAGTAATTGTATTAAAAAGTTCCCACTGTGAAGGAAAGGAAAGTGAATATCCTAATAATCATTTTGTACGTTTCGATATTCAAAACCTTTAAATTGTTGTATGAATATACTAATTCCTGATATGGATTTGTGGTAAAAAGCTTTTGTAATAAATACATAATATTTTAGGTACCTACCTACTTTGCTTTTTTACAAACTGTCGGTAGGATACTGGTTATTCGTGAAATTACTAAAAAAACTATGTTCATGTTACCAGGCCAATAGAAATAAATTAAAAAATATTATATAGAATTGCATATACCGTAGAATTTAAGTTTACAAAGAGTATCTACAAAGGAATTGCAAGATTGAAAAATTCTCAGTGACATTTCAAAGGAACATTTAGTCTATTCAGCATCTCATGAAAGCAAAGATGAAGTTGCATTTCAAATTTCATAAAAATTAAAATTGAAGCGGGATTACTCTTAAAAGTTTTTAGTTCCATTTGTCTATTTATATTTCTCACAGACACGTATATAAATATTTTTGGGTAAAATGTAAGCTAAGCCTTAGTAAATGTCGTGTATCTTTTTCTGTAAGCTCCTTCCAAATTAGTTAATTAATTTTCAAGATAAACCTGTTCAGATGGACGTGTAAAAAGTTTAAATATTAAATTACCATACTTAATTTTATTAAAGTAATAGCGGATTTAAGTAAGAAGAATATAGTCGTTAAGATTGTACGCTTGAGGTATAATGCAAAAGCGATTAATACATTTTAAGAGGCTGTAGGTATAAAAGTAGGTTGTAGACCCGGGACCAGATTAGGGCTACGGTATTGCCTGCCTGTTAGAGGCGACTAAAACGGGGCTTTCGAGGTTGGGACGGTTAGAGTGGGAGCTCTAACCTCTATCCAGCGACCCCGGGGAGGACGGCATCGGATGGTGTGTGCAAAGGCGTTCCAAATAAATAAATAAAACAACAAACAAATAAATGGATATTCCTATTTTCGTATAATAATAATGATTTTACTTGCAATTTGATGAGATTTGTCGTCGTGAGATTTGACATCATTATGAGTTTTGTTAGTCATTTTAATTAAGCAAATTTATAATATCACGGAAACATTTAAACGTTTCAACTTATTTGATATCAATGCATTAGTCTGAACCCGGCGATAATTGTCATCCATAATGCGATTTGCGCCTTGAAGATGGCTGCCTGGCTTAAGTGGAAGCAGTTAATTGCTCTTTGTCACTTTATTCATAGTTCTTAAGAGCTGTCTTACTCCACAGCGCGGTTGTAATATTTTATGAAAAATTATAACCTAATTGCCACTTCTTTTATCTATTAGCAAAGCAGCAATATATTTTAAACTAGCTTTTGCCCGCGGCTTCGCACAAATTAAATTACATATAAACCTTCCTCTCGAATTACTCTATCTATTAAAAATATCGCATCAACATCCGTTGCGTAGTTTTAAACATGTAAGCATACCTACATAAACCCAATAAAGATTAGAAATGTGTTATGAGTTATATAAATATATATTTTTTTATCATTCACGATATAAAAGCACTACGGATTGGTACAGAAATATTTCCCTCACCGGAAAAGTGCATAAGCTTCTCCAGTGACGGAGATATTTCTGTACCAATCATGCATGGCTGTGTATGTTGTTTACTATAGTAGATAAATAACTTCACAAGGGGATGCTAGTACCCATCTGCCGGACTTAATCCCTTAATCGCCTACAATATCTACGAGAAGAGTTGAAGTGGCGTATGCTTGACTGACAATACATGGCCTTTTGTTAGTTTATGTTTATTTCTGTCGTATTTCTTAAAAATAATAAGGATTATGTTAAAAAGCAAACTTGCAATAATGACATAATTGTTTTTATACCAAATATTAGATATCTCCAGAGATTCAGTTACTTTGTGTCAGTGGCAAACCTTTACTATATTTATTGTAGGTATTGTCAGTTGTATTTCTAAAATAAAATTGAGCATGCAGTATTTTAATTATTCGTCTAATGGACATTTGTAATCAAAGCCCCGATAAGATAAGTCGTATCACCAGTTCTCAAAGGCAAGGCGTCTGTGGCCCCAGATAAGTTGGAACGCATTGGCCAAGTATGTCTCCTTTACCACACCCTTTAAATTGATACACATTGTAACACTGCTGTTTTAAGAGCGTTTGCATAGAACTAGATGTTGAAGTGGAGCTTCTGGAGCCAAATCATAAAAGACTTAAGGGTTTTAAAGGAAGTTTTATTTTGACTTAACTCGTACCTATATTTTATTTCGTTTCATCACATTAATGGACTACACATTGGGCATGTTTGGTCTATAACAGCAGTGCATGTGACAACCTGTCGTCATTTCACTGCACTGTGCATTTTATTGCAAAATCAATACTATAAAATTTCTCCACAAATATTACTTCCGTAGCTATTTTCGTTACTTTTTATTATGATGGGTGAAACAAAGCGTTTTATATTAATGTTTTTTTTACTACAGTTTGTGATAAGTAATTGTTATCTATATACCTACGTAATATTAATACGTTTACGTTACTACTGTCATTTCAAATAGGTTAAGGAAACAGTTTATAAAATTAGTTTGATAGGTACCTAAATACTCACTTAAGAAACAAAGAGTGATATTAACTTTATCCAAAGTATATATTATAATACGTTATAGTTTAATTTAGACCCCCGAGCGTATCATGTAATTTTTATTTACGCCAGTAACTACTTAAACTACCGTCTCAATTATTTAGAATAGTGTATTAATTTTGGAGTCGTTTGATATTCGTTGCAAATTGATACAATATTTGTGTTATATATTGTCCCTAATCCTAATCTGCCAAGATCCCAATCTGTTAAATCAAAATAACAAAAGTACTAGTACACCATAACAGAGGGGTAATAAATTATCATTTTAATAAATTGCGTTAAACACATATCAGGCTCAAGTTCTTGAATGCAAATTGCCACATACTCGTAAGACGTGTTGAAGATATTTTATCTTCACCGGAGCTGTTACTTTATGCGCTATAAAACGTCATACACAGAAAATTATATAAAGAATAGCTGTATGTCACTTAGAGTATCTTTAAATGGAAACGGCCTATTGATTCTTAAGAAAATACTAAACGTGGAATTTTAATGGTTATCAAATACAAAAGCAGTTATTATCAAAAAAAATGTAAAATTACCGCCTTTCTTGGAGAAAGACCTGGTCTTTCTGTGAGATTTTTACTAAAACCTGCACGGTGGATTTGCTACTTTCACCGGGATACCCTGGGATCATAAAACAAACGCACCGGCGTTTGCTATGTTGTGAATCAAGAATCTTTGGAGCGGAATCGCCTCGAAAGTGCTCAAACTCCATGTGGTTCGACTCTAGAGACAGGTGCCAAAAAATCTCCTGTGTTACATGGAGGTATTGAAAGATATTGAAGTCCACAAGGCTAGCAACAAAT
This sequence comes from Urbanus proteus proteus, assembly GCA_018251915.1. Lineage (NCBI taxonomy): Eukaryota > Metazoa > Arthropoda > Insecta > Lepidoptera > Hesperiidae > Urbanus > Urbanus proteus. Next base: position 6,833 of record DWPV01000878.1, on the reverse strand, counting down.
CTATGATCGCTTTGAAGAAAGAGAGTAGTCCTTTTTGGAATTATTTCCAGATGAGCATAGATCACATCCCATGGTCCGCTTGTCATCAGATGGATTCCATTTTTGTTTCATTTAGCTATGTAACAAAATCTAAAAACTTACAAAATCTGTTCCAAAATTTAATATGTTTTGTACCGTGTGTATAATTTCAATTGCCTGTGACACGTTAGCTTTATATTCAAGCTACAAAAATAATTGTATACAGAAAATCTAATCTAATCTATAAAAAAAATTTGTATGGCATTTCTAGTCTTTATAACTCTGTATTGCGGCAGTACTTGGCTTAAATTTAATACTCCTGGAGGTAGCAAGTTATGAATTTCGCTGCCATTATACGACTTTACGTCTCAATAGGCAATATTCCTGTTGCCAAGCTGTCTTTTCATTCAAGACGGTAAACGTTACAATTTTCATTTGAATTTACAGTGTGAAGATAAATTTTGCTCGCCAAAGTTTGACTTTCACAGCCCTAAACCCGGATACTGCCGAAAATTATATTAACAATATGAGTAAATTGGATTTGTGTGTATGTGAACTCTTACAAAGGATACGTACACATTGACGCAATTCTCAAAGAATAAAAAAATATAGTATTTTTGATTTTGAGACGGCATTTGTTTTCTATTAGTGATAGCACTCATTAGGGTTGATTAAGATTCAGCCGTTAGTGCATATACGTTTACTTCATGAAATAACATATTAATTTATTTGAACTTCATATCGATCATATCGTTTCAAATTATACTGAAAAGGAAAGAAGGAATTAATATTAGAGGCAGAGGAGCCATCTTAGATACAGATTGTGTAAACGGTGTCCTTCACTATGTGTGTACTTTGAGAGGAAATTTAACACTAGCACTGCAAAAGAATATATGTATTATGAGAATTTCTGGTATCTAAGTGGGATAAAATAATACTTCTTCGTAAATAAATGGATAAATGTTTAATGTGTCATTTCCAGGGGCGATTGTTAAAGTATGTACAGTCATTGAGGACAATGACCGGTAAATTACAGATGCAGGCACTTTTTATGACCGAAAAAATAATAATAAAGGTGCATTTATTGAGTCATGAGAGTTAATTTTTGAATTACTCAATTAAAGATGAACATTTTTATGTAAGCGCAGTGTCTTATATTTTCTTGAGTAATTTAACTATAAATCAAAATCTTATTATAAATCAAAGTCTTTCATCTAGTAATACTTTTGATCCCAATCTCAATTAAAAGTTGGACCGATCGCTGTACTAAGATCAATAATATAAGTTAGCTTCAAGTTCGAGCAGATTTTGCAAAGTCAATACACCTTGCGGGATGTCTTCACGAGAATTTGTAGCTTCACTGAGTATCTAGAGTTCATTAGTCATGCAATTTGTCTGTGCATATATTGGCATTTATATGATAGGAGTATAAATATGTAGTCCATCTGGTTATAACAAGTCACTACATTATAGCAATACATTGGTTGCCCGGTAAGTTGGACGGTGCTGATGTTAATGACTGTCACGTCCCAAGAGGAAGAGGATCCTCTCAGTGGTGTCCATCATGAGATGAGCATGCAGAAGGCACACACGACATCTCGAGCCCTAATGACAAAAGTTAGATTCCCTCGAATCTACCTTCATGGGCTCATGTAATGGAGAAAGACGAAAGAGAGGCTTTCAGGGAAAACCGCTTTCAGCGTCCCGTGCGCCTGCGACCAAGGTGATAGGAAGATCTTTCCTATCCGCCGCTGCATTCGTGAGCTTCGCAAAAAAAGCGTACCGACTGCCACGACCCATTACATTTACCCATAGCGCGGACCACTGTCGAAAATGATAGATCGGCCTCTATAAGTGTATTGATGTATGTAATTGAACATTGTTTCAACGAATAGTAACAATTAAATGATATGTAACTTGATTTTTGTTCCATGAAAATCGTCAAATAATATATCGTATTATGTTAATCTTCAAATTACAGTCTTCGGACGTGTGAGATAGTAGGTACTCGTTAAACTCGAAGTCATGGACGCTAAACTATCTACTTTCTAAGGTAGAAGAAACTGTGGCAGTGGTTCTATCGAATTTTCACGAATACTGTTAGGTACTTTGTTTTAAAGTTATTTATTAATTCATATTTCAATATTGCTATTTTAAAATGTGGAAAGCAAAGAAGCGAAGAGCGTGGCTCCAGAATTCTTTACCAACCAGAGTTCTTTCAGAACTCAGTACCGAATATTATAAAAAATGATACCTACTTAGAAAAAAATTGAAAAACATTTCATACTTTTGAAATTGTTCCAAAATCGGTTAAACAGTAAGGTGATAACAATATCTATTGAGTGATCCTGTTTGACTCGGGAACAATCCGATAACTAGAATTTCGTTTTCGGCTCACGTATTAAATTTACCATTTTCGATTTTCTTTGTTGAATTCAATTACGTTTAGCAACCTTCCGTCGACTTACTTTTTAATGTCCCTTCGGGGTTTGGTGTTTGAAGGACAAATCGTTCGTGATAAGTCCTGTTTATTGTAGGTCCTTTCATTCTTAAACCTTTTTTATTTTTTTACTAGCTTTTGTCTGCGGCTTTGCACGCTTCTCTAACTACTATATGTGTGTAATCTCTAACTACTATTGTGAAGTAATACTTCTACTAAAAAATAAGTCACTGAGGTTTCACAGATACAGCTATAAAATAAGCTTTATTTTCTGTTTGCCCGTTCAACCGTATAATGTTTTACTTTGAGCCATTTTACATATTGACTTTATTAAATTAATGGCATCATAAACTAGAAGATGCGTGTATTCAATCTATGAACCGTTATAAATGTAATCCTTTAATTATGAAATGAAACATTGAGTGATACTTACATACATCTAAATGAGATCATGAGATACGAACGTATAATGCATGGTTATGTATGATACCCTAAACAAATTCATTGATATGATGATCTTGACTTGATTCTAAAACTGGGGAAGGCTGCAGCGTAACTCCTTAAAAACTTACAGCAGACATGGTTACACAACATATTGTTTAAATTTATTAAATCAGACTCAAGATGTATAATATACCATTTAAATGTTGCCAGAGAGAAGGGTCTGATTAAATCATTTCATTAGTTTTTTTTTTTCATTAAATTAAAATTTTATTAAATCTATATACGAGGTTCTGAAATAAGTACGATACTTTTGTGAAGGTTAATCACAATATTAAGATAAGAAGCATATAATGGTGTCAGTACACGGTTTTACTATTATAAAGTAAGTAGTAAGTTCTCTTAATTACGCCTTATTGTTGGAAGAACAATGCATGTTTATTTTAAAGGCCCGAAGAAAGCAACGATTCCTCTAAATGAAAGTTTTGTCAGCGAAATTCTAATTAAATTTTATAGTTGTGTAAGTATAGCCACGTTAAAAGCAATTCCATATTTTTATTAAAATCAATTCCATATTTTTATTAATAAATTGTGTTTCTATCATTGTTGTTTAACTGTCATTATTTTTGTTTCATTTATATTGTGTTCCAAATAAAACTTGACAATGATATTAAATTTATATGAATGAAACCCAAAATATTTCTTTTAAATTCCTACAGCAAGTATAAAATAGAAAGAAATATTGTTTAGTTTTAGGATAAAGTTATATACATATAGTAATCATAGTAAAAGAGTCGTCAGCGTAATAATTTTATATTTTAAATATTTTCATTCACAAGTTGTTCTTTTCGTCCACGTAACATGGTGATTTAGTTGGTTTCAATTTTACTACGCTGTATTGTGAAGCGTATATTATGCTTCCATCGCTATCTATTGCCACTCCGTAAATGTTCGGTATCCTCGCGATTTCCTCAATTTCATCATTTTCTTTGATGTAGTAGATAGATTCCGGCGTTGAAAAGTATAAATGGCCACTATTGTCAGCAGTTAATGAGTTTACGTTGTAATCACCCAAGTTTATAATCTTTCCACTTGATTTTGTTAATTTGAACAATCCGGTCGAGTTAGAAAAAATGAAATCTTGGTCATTGTTCAGGGCAACTAACATTGCTCTTGTGTGGAGTAATTCTGGAACTCTTTCTTTTTGGCCATTTTTAAATCTATAAACGTCTTCTTTCGGGTATGTGGTGTAGTAAAGATCATTTTTAAAGAACATTTGCCAAACGCTGTCATCTGTTCCATCGATATGATGTGCGGTTTTTGTGTCGAAATCGAAAGTGTAAAGTCCATTACTGCCGCCCAGATAGACGATATGTTTCTTATTGTCAACACCATTAGCAAAACCACCCAATATACCAGGTATATCATTATATTCATTGGTTTTTAGATTTATATACGCAGATGAGAACATATCAGCCCTGTCTTGGCTGGTGTAACTAAAGAATAATGTATGCGTGTCATAATCTATAGCCAGTTGATAAGGGCTGTCTACGTTATGTGCCAAAACCTCCTTCTCATGATGTATGTTATGCACTATCACGTCATCACATAATGGTAGAACAGTTCTTGCGTACGTACACCCAAGTAATGCGAATACTATCAGCAACATCATCTGAAATAATAAACAGTATGAATTATATATATGTGAGCGAAGCTTGTAATTCATTACAATCTGTCTTTTAATGAAAAAAGTACAAAATAAGTATGTTTAAGTAGACATTCCTTTCGTGGATATTATTACGTATTTAAATTAATATACGATAATAATTAATTAATATTATTTACAAAATGTACATAACTATGTACAGAAAAGAAATACAGAAATATAAAAACACAAAAACTACCATAAAAAATTTGTACCATCGGTGTCTTTGGGCAAGGTTCCCAAGACGCTGGCAGCATTTCCTCTTAAAAATTATCAAATTAAAAATTAATTTAAATTAATTACTTTATTACTCGCTATAATGATTTGATGATGATGATCAGCGAAAGTCAATCGTCGTATTCCTATGAATAAAAACATGACCATGATCATTATTAACAAAAAATCATATTACACTTTTCTGCTGTTGCACGAATGTAACAATGTAATAAATGGTACTCGTATTAAAATTAATTGATCATTAATTAAATTAATGAAAAACATTTTTATTTTATTTTTATGAGGAATTAAAACACAACATCCTTAAATTAACATTTAAATGAAACATTACAAAATTAAAGGTCACTCGCTGTTTTGAATATAATACCTACTTGCGTGTCGGTGTGCGTTTGAAAACAAAATGTAAAATGAATATTCTACAGTTAAAATTACATACATATTTAAAAAATATTTACATATGTTATAAGCGTGAAATAAACCAATATATTTACTCACTTTGTTTCAACCGATGACCGACGAGTATCAGAAAGTACTAAATAAACAACGCGACATATCAGAATTTATACATAAACATTGGGTTATGCAGTGTTATCTATAAGTACTTAACCTTAGGTTATTTTGTTCATAATAATAATCAGTACGTAGAGTATTTTCCTGCTAAGTTCATAATAAAATGGTCAAAAAATAATATTTAATTTAATTAATAAAAACATTTATTGTTTTGTTGTAAAAATAAATATTTAATAATTATTTATAAATATTCTTCAAAAATGCAAAAAATTGTTAATTCAAAAGAAAAATTCATATAAAAAACCATTGTCAAACAAAAGTAAAGTTAAAAATCTATTACTATATGGAGTAACCGAATAAGATATTGCGTTAATTTGACAATATTATATTATGTAAACGAATGAATAAATAACAAAAAATATATATACCTATCAGTGTACTAACCTAATCAATGCGTTGCAATATCAAAACTGACTATTAAAGAAGGGTCTCCTAAGGTTATCTGCTTGGATTACAGTAGAAAAAGATGGTGGAAGTCTATGCATGAGTAGTTTGATCCGGCGGCATCACCGCCACACCTATTTCTGCCTCATAACAACAGTGCTGCTATGTTTTGGCTTGAAGAGTGTGGTATACATACTTATCCGAGGCGTTCCAGCTTAGTCCTAGTAAGATAGTAACCTAGTAAGCTAGTATGCATCTGTAGTCAACCTCAGGAAAGATCTTGATCTTATCTGGAGTTGATTACGTCCATGAACAGCAGGGTCCACTTACCATCAGGCGGACTGCATGCGCGTTGCATGCAAACAAAAAAATAAAATAACAAATTAAATACAAAATAAAAATACATACCTGCCCGTATTTTACGGTGTTTTATTTTTTCTAAAGGAGACGTCAGTAACGCACTGCACTAAAGCAGTTATTTTTATTTCTGTTTAAATTCTTAATGCATGTCCTTTATACTCATGATGACTTTTATTATTATTCATCAAATGATACCAGAAGGTTTATACCTATTAGTATGTGGGTGACGGGAATCCCCTTATATGGAGTGCGTCATATTCTTAATTATTACTGTGATTTAACAATTAAGAATCAATAAAGCAATGTGGAAAGTTTTTAAGAGAATTAAATTCTAGGGTATTACGAAATTGTTTAATATACAACGTTGAATTTATTTAAGTTACTTAGGAGCCTGTTTTATTATATTACTTTTGACATATTTCTATTCATTTGTATATTTATTATAATTATAATTTTCTTTCCTGTATATAAGTAGGTACCTATTATTGTTTTGTAAAAATGTGTATTCTATTTGAAAATATCTATATACAGTCAAATATCTTGTAGGAAGATAATTGTAATATAGCGTTATATCCAATCATTTCTTTCAACCTAAAAGTACGTGTAAACTGCGGGGCTAAGATGGCAAGGAAAACTGCGGAGTACGTGTTTTAAACTGTATTGCCGAAATAATATAAT
>DWPV01000877.1:0-24039 GCA_018251915.1 Urbanus proteus proteus | reverse complement strand
GAATCAATGTTTTATTTGGTTTTATTGGTTCATTCCCCGTGCTACTACTACTATTATTACTACCAGTAGTTACTACCAGTAGGGGGAATTCGAGTTAATCGTACTTCAACCACACGTGACGGTAATAGCACGGGTAATAAAAAAAACCTCGTGTTACAACCAGAAGCTAAATGAGCCACAATTACAAACATAAACCTCCAAAATAAGATCTTCTAATCTTATCTTACTGTTACTAATATTATAAAGGCGAAAGTTTGCAAACTTGGAGACATGGATTTTATTTTTTTTCTTTAATAGTACGGCGAATAACCGGAATAACCCATTTTGTTTATGTGTTTTCTATACTTAGAGTAGGCGAGAGTAGGCAGGCCTGTCAGTGCGAGTGCTTAATGAATATTAAGAGGGTAGATTGGTAGTAATAATTGTAGTAGCACGGGGAGTAAACCTGACAAACCTATATTTTTTGTATAATAACTTTATTACATTAGGTAGCTTCATTTACTTTCTCTCATTTTCAATGGATCTAGCTCATCATTTTCCTTACGGATATTTTAATAGGGTGTAAGAAAAAATAATATAAATGACTATAAAGGGCTTGCATCCATGGCCGTAAAACGTATAAAAAAATATGTCGATCATCCAACCATATAATGACAGTGACATAATGACATTTGTCAATTTCTACTAAAAAATCGTATATAATAATTATAATATACATACCTAACCTGTAAAAGCAATAATACAATAGTTTTTAATCGGATATAATAAAAATATATTTAACTTAATGGCGGTTAGAAAACCCGTACCATGGTTTCTTTCTCCGCAAGGACGCAGATTTTCCATGGCACTTATGACCGGTACCGGCATCGGTCTCACCGTAACAAGATTTTTGCCTCATACCATATTTATTGACAAATATAAGGAATTTGTCCATTATTATAAGTAAGTATATCTTAATAATTGGTTAATTATTTTCCAAATTTATTGTCTTATCATAAATATTAAGTAGTATAGCATAGTTTATGTTTTACATTTCCTAAATTCGCTATTTTTTAACGTTACAGTGAAGCTAAGCCAGTTGACTTAGCGACAGAGTTGCAGGAGCGTTGCAGAAAGTGTCTTGATATTTTAAAAATGCCCGACATTCACAGAAAACTTATCCAGCCATTTAGTGTATTTGGTTATGATTTATTTCATGCTGGTAAGATTATTGTTTGATAAGTGATGATTGGATTGGCTAACTTTTGGGAAATGGTAGATTTTGCAGTCTCGTCTCTTGTTTCCAAGATTCATAGATCTGTTACTGTTAAGGTTGTTAGCATATGAACCATATCTATGTGGCCTCTTTTTAATGAAAGGTCCTGGGCAAAATACTGTTTTCTATATCTAGAGAAACTACTGATTATCATGTATTTTTTCCATGTATGCCCCAAAAATGATCTAATAATCTGAAATTGAATATAATGATTTTATTATATTCAATTTCAGACTATCACATGTACTTTTTTATAAACAATAATAATTTTATGAGTATGTTACCTTTTGGCACTAATTTTAAATGACACACTTTAAGATATTAACAATTAAAAAACTTTTTTTCGAACTGTCATAGTGTACTTTTTGCTTTGGAGTAATATATAATATTTTTTTTAGGAAGTACAAGTTCAAAATTTGGTGCAATTATTGGAATACCAGTCAATTTTACATATAAGTCATTTGAAGATATTGAAAAGGATAATATACAGGTGAATAATTAAGTAATACATAATACACTATATTACAGCTTTATAGTCTTTGTGCCCATGTTACAGCACCTTCACAGTAATGTTTTAATATGTTTTACCACCATTGGCATTCAGTGGATGTATGTTCAGTGAGGGCGTGTTGGACTAGTATTATGTTTAAGCACCACTCACAGGCCCAGACAAAACATACTGAAAATGTAACGCAAGAACAGCTCTACAGTGGCATATGTACCACGTATACATCCATCGCATGCCAACACTAGAGAAATGCTAATATAGTGTAAAATCTATATAACTATCTATATAAGACTAAAGGGACTGCACATTTTATGATGTTATAGAGAGAGTGGTAGGGTAAATGATTTCGATGCTTTAAGGAGTTTGTCATTAACTTGAGTGATATTGCATGGTGTATTCACTGTATAATAGAGATCTTAGGGCTCCTATGCATTACGCGGTTAGTGCATTATGCGATGCGGCTCCCGTGCAAATATAAACTACTTTGTTATACCAATTTTTTAACTGGACAGCCACATGGCTGACCGCATTCTGGCTAACCGTATAACGCATAGGAGCCCTTAGAGAAAAGTCATGTTGATAATTCACCTCGATGTTATATAAAGTAATTTTAATTATAATTGTGACACTTATTTTTTTAAGGTTAATCAGAAGAAACTGAATTTAAAAACGGAAGTCGGTAAAAAGTTAGGAGAAGCACTCATTTTACCCGAAAAAGTTCAAGAATTCGCAATTTGCAGAGAAATGTTAATGGTCCAGAACAACAAAGTGATGTATGAGTCTGCATATCCATTTATGTGTATATTTTTTGTTTATAATTTGTCACAATATCTGAATCAAAAACTTAACCTGTATGCTGGCCCTCCACCATTAAGAGGTACTATGTACTCCATTGTTGGATTGTTTGGGTTGGGTGTTTATTTCCTGCTAAAAGATATGACAGAAACTTATTATGAAACAGTAGTTGATAAGAAATTGTGTGAACTAGGTCATGATTATATTGAAAATGGAGTAATATTTTATAAAAAGCTGTTACAAAGAAATCAAGCCTTAAGAGAGTTAATGGGCACTGATGGCCCAAAGAAGTACACTGCTATGGGTAATGAAAACTATGGCATTCGGCAACCTCGATTAGCTCTGATTCACAGAAAACAGTTTTTTGAAAGTAAACTAAAGGAAGTTGGAAAGGGAGAGCTTTTAGAAAACATTGATTCAGAAGCATTTGCATAAGATTAATCCGTAGCTGTAGGAATTATTAATCTGTAGCTGTAGGAATTTTTAAAGTAGTGTTGCAAGTAACTAATTTACTATGTTGTCATTCTTGTAAATAAAAGAAATATATGGTTATAAATTCTGTGGTTCATTCGATTTTTATTTAAATGTATTTAATTCAAAAAATATTCTAGATCCTAATCGTCTAAGATCGCATCTAAGGTGAACCTTCACTGAAGTGTTAACCAGTTAAAAGTTAACCAAATGTGGGATTGATGTGACTTTTCACTTTTCATTTATAATGGTTTTCCAAATATTTGTAGCAAATTTTGCTCTGTGCCAATTATTTTTACCTCAAATTACCTTACCCAAATTTTTACAGATATCTCGGCCGGTCAAATACAGAGCCCGGCAACCCTTATCTACAACCAGATTTAGACAGGCAACCCTATACTTACCTACTTGCAGTAATGTTACCAGTGACCAGAAATAAGTAGGCAGCCCATCAATTCCATATAGCAAATTTGAATACTTTCAATTATACCATGAGTCCTTTGGTTAACACTATTAATATTATTATAAGAAATAAATTAAATAGCTTTCATCTGGTTAACACTTCAGTGAAGGTCGATATTTCTGCGTTATAACGACAGTGTTAAGCACTGCTGTGTTCTGGCTTGAAGGGTGTGGTCAGGGAGACAGACTTATCCAAGGCATTCCATCTTAGTCCTCAGGGGTAGCAACGTATCTATGGTCTGTGGTGTGGGGTTGATTACAAATGTCCATAGACGGCAGTGGCCACTTACCATCAGGTGGACTGCAAGCTCGTTTACTACTCATATGTTATAAAAAATCCTAGGTGGGATCTCCTACTAAAAGTATACTAATACCTCATCTACATATTCTAGTCTTTGTACAATTTGACTACATTAGACAATAAATTGTATAACATCAATGATTTCAAAAGCATAACATGGATGGACGTATTTAAGTCCAATTCGTTTTTTATTTTAGTAGTCAAACTGTGTCAGATGTGTGTCTGACAATTGGTTGTTTTAATTTTTGCCAGAACTGACTTCGTAAGTCCAGGGCCCTCGTTCACAATGGGCATTTGACCAGTGCCCCGCAATTGAGGGGGCTCTCTAGGTCCAGACAAATGAACGACAAAGTTGCGCGCAGCAGGCAAGCAGGGCCGAAACAGGCGTTTATAAATTGATTTACTCAGTGTATAGTTTTAATAAGGGAAAACAGAATTATAATTCTTTGTCTATCCTTATAAAATCAAACACAAAATAGTGGCCTGCTAAGGTCATATGGGGCCCATTACCCTTTTGTGCCCAAGGACCCTTAAGGAATAAAGACGGCCCTTCGTAAGTCCTTTTAGTGTTTTTCGCCACGTTTCGGATTTCCATCCTCGCACACTTCAAAAAATCACCTCTTATAATCATAAAACTACTAATAATCTAACAGTAATACTGTTATAATTTAGTAATTACTTTTTCTCGTGTGAACCGGTGATCTTAAATGCCAAACGAATCATGCTGTGTGAAACCCCCTTAAGGCTAAATAAATATAAAAAATAATTTTGGTTTAGTGAACATACACATAGGATATAATATCCTATAGCAATGATTGTGAAGGTTTATTCCCCGTGCTACTATCATACTTATTACCAGTAGTAGCTAGCATTCCCCGTGCTACTACTGGTAAGTATTACCGCAGTTGAAAGTAGTAACATGGGGAAACAATCCTGTGTCTAGTTATTCATACTCCTAAAATTTCATGAACAATTTGGATGGATTTGCTATCAAATTGTATGATGATTTGACCCATAAAATCATTTCATGTGGAAGCTTCTTAAATCATTTTGTACTGATTGATTGACAGAGAGACAGATAACAGATAATAATTACTATATATTGTCAAAGTCATATGTAAACGTCAAAATTTTGAATGTAGATCAATGAAGAATTGGACAGTGAATTCGTGAATTGATTTGGAGACGAGCACTTTCAGAAATAAATATTTAATACGTATCGAGTTGAAACATACTTTTATATTATTAAACTAGTGTTTAACGTGTAGCAGTGATAGAAATGACATAAATTCAGATAACTTTCACTCCTCAATCACATTTTACTCAACTTTAATTCGCGATACACAATACGTTTCATTGTCATTGTGTTAAAAGTTCCATTAACAACATGTGTGGGGGTTTTACTTGCTCTAAAAATGCTTTAATAGCATTAAACATCTTGTATGTGGTAAGAATAGCTATTTTCACTGTTTGTTTTTACTAAGTTTTAATTAAAACAATGGATGGTGTACTATTTTTGTGACGAATGTATTATTTGTAGGTGGTGGCGTCTATTCTGATCTCAGTGGCTGTGTACGGACAAGCCTCATCATTGGTCACCAATCTGCCCATAGTGGGTGGTATTCTGGCATGTGGTGTTTTTCTTATTCTAATATCCTTGCTGGGGTTGGCAGGAGCTGTTAAACACCATCAAGTTATGTTATTTTTCGTATCCTTTTTAAATGGCGCCGTTAATAAAATAAAAACTAATACTTTGCTTATGCATGTATCAGACATTCATACTTTCTAATAAAATAACATTTATTATGTTTTGTAAAAGAGCTAAACATCAAACTTTATTTATTCAATACAGAAGCAACACATATTGTCTTACTTCATCCCATAAGAATGTAACATCAGGTGGTTGTTCTCATCAACAATTACAACTAGATTAGTAATTATTTTGTGCTTTATTTTTGATGCTCATACTTTAAACATTAAACATCTTAAAAAAGTTTAAAATTCAATTTATTTGATCAAATATAAAAATATGAATGAATACCTTGACTCTCTTAATCAGTACATGGTGATTCTGTTCCTTTTGTTCCTGGTGCAGTTTTCAGTGGCCTGTGCCTGCCTTGGAGTTAATTCTGATCAACAGAAGATGTTGGCTCAGCAGGTAAATATGTTAGATATCTGTTAAGAATAAATTTGGGTTTGTCCGTGTATCACTGTTAGATGTAATCTCATATCAGATATAATATAGCTTACTGAAAGAGATCTCGAACTGTGGTAAAACCACAATATGTAAAATAAAGAATTTTGAATTGCGAAACTATGATTACTCATCAATTTCCTATTTTTAAACTGTCAGTTTATTCTAAAATGTGTTAAAATGTGTTATCATAAAATCACTTAATATTCACATAAAATAGTATTATTTGCAAAAGAATATTATTAAATATATATCATATTGTAATCAGTTTTGCTCTACTTTCACTTTTACTCCAAATTTGCCCCAATTAATTTCCATTGTTCATTATTATTATTCTATTAAAATGTAATTTATGTCGATGATTTTGTTGTAATTCCCATTAGTACAATCAGTGATCTGAGTAGACTAAAATAAATAAAAAAAATATTTGACAAAGTATAAGTGCTGATGTAACACATTTTTTAGTAATTGATACAAATAAATTATGCGTAATATTTGTCTATTGGTTGTTGGCTAAAATTTGATTGGATTTCATTGCATCGGAGAAAATAACTTCTTGTGCATACCCATTGTTTTGTTCCAATGAATTGAAAAATACTATAATATAAAATGTATTTTAAGGGTTGGAATCAAGTAGATATGGATGTTAGAGAACAAGTCCAGCAAAGGTTCCAATGCTGCGGATTCCAGAACTTGCCACAGAATGTCACCACAGACCATCCTCCCTGTGATATTGTAAGTGTATTATTAATTATCACATGTGTCAATTTCTTGTTATATCTCTGTTTTATAATATGTCAATATGTAATATAATGTGTTGCTTACAATTATCTCAACTTCTTAAAATAATTTTCCAGTTTACTTGTATAGGCATGTTGATGGTTCGACGGCTTTTAGTAAATTTTATTGTCAAATCTATATCTAATAGTCTTGATGGTTATTAATATTGAGTTGGCTAACATAATAGATATTTAATACTAATTATTAATATTAAAATGATTTATTTTTACAGAAAAATTGCTGCAATGACTTGCCCGACTGCCAATGCCAGCCATGTATGGAGAAACTAAGGGAAACTATTGACCGTGCCTTTAAACTCTGTGGTGGTATTGGACTATTCTTCAGCTTTACTGAGGTATGGCATTTAATATATGAATCTTCTGCATAATATTACAAATTATTTATCATTAAAACTCTTATCACTTGAACCTCACTGTAAAAATAACTAGATTGTGTCAAAGTTATCAGCAGATGTGACTTACCGTATCTATATTTATTATCACTATACACACAAAATGCTATATGTATATTACTAGATGACTACTATTGTACTTGTACATATATTTCATCTATAATAATATTGAAATGGTAAATATTCCATTAAATGTGTTGTATTTGCTATATCTTTTAAAATTGAACCTCGAAGTGACATATATTTAAAGGTATTTAGATTTTTTTGTACAACTGATAAAATAACAATTTTGGCTTGTCCTCGTTGCATAGTTCTGTCTTAATTAAAACTCATTTTCCAGCTCCTTGGCTACCTGTAACTATACCTTTTTTGTAATTTACCCATGGTTATGTCTAATATGTTTTTATTCTCATAGGTAATAACAGGAAAAAATATGTGAATAACATTTTTTCATCGTTTCATTGCACATCTTGTGACTAACAATAACTTGGCGATTGTTTTCCAGTTTCTGGGTGTTTGGTTGACAGTAAGATATCGTAATCAGAAGGACCCCCGGGCTAACCCCAGTGCATTTCTCTGAATGATCGGATTGTTAACTTAAGGTGGATTGGTTTCGCGCTTGGAATGCCGCTTGTGCATTTTTTACTAATGCTTAATTTTTTATGTATTAACAGGCATGTCATTTGCATTGAATTGGTTTAAGGGAATGCATTTTTGAGTGATTTGTCATAGTCATTATTTAAATACGATAAACAGTATTTTTCTCTTCTGTTTGTAAATCAATTTCCTTTTATCTTTTTTTTTCTAATAGCTTTTCAGATATGACTAGATGAAGTATACTAGTAGATAAAACCTTACATTTACCATAAGGCACACAGGGCTCGTTTTCAGGCCCCGATCTTAACGGGGATCAAAAAGACCGGTATATTAATCAAAAATGTATTTTATGTCATTTGTATTTTTGTTAAAATGTTTTTATTTATAAACTGTTCAAAGATACCCCAAATTCTCGTGTGTTCGAGGAACACTAGCATTCCCTGAGAGAGTCTTAGATAAAACAGTTGTACTTCTTTCTTTTTTGCTTGTCAACTATTTTTTTTGTTATATAGCAATTGATTGTTAAAATTTACTTAGTGTTTAAATAGGTACCTATATTTTTTGAAACGGTGGACATTCGATAATCGGGCGAAAACAAGTTTCTATTATTTATTAGAGTAAAATTATATCTACAGTTCCATACTTATGTAGAGCGCTTTATTGTTTGTCTTGTGATACCTTGTCATCAGTGCTAATATAAATATATGTAGGTACGCATTTTATTTATATTGTATTGTTTCATTTGTGACGTAGGTGTGCTATCAGTTATTATCATCCGCAGCTTCTTTGTCCGAAATAAATAACAATACGCACGATAAACGTTCGTTTGTTTAAAATATTGTAATTATACAATATTGATACATGTTGAACTTATGCTTATAGTCGAGAACATGTGATTATAAAATGCATAATATTAAATTGGCAGTATGTTACTTTTATTATAAAGAAAATACTTTTCTCTTCAATAAATATTTATTTTAGTTTATTTTCATAGCAACCTCATTGACGCGTATTTTACGATAATTATTTGAGAAAATGTAAAAAATACTGTTTAATACAATAGTACAGTTTACCTAGTATCATAACATGGCCTACTTTAGTTACTCCAATTATCGCATGTGACAATATAATGCAGTATGGTGCACGCAATTTAACTTTTTTATAACACTGTTATGCATTTTTGCAAATTATTTACTTTATAATTTGTTATGCACTAAATTGCTACAAAGATAGTATTTTTGAATCTTATATTTATGTAATATTCAATAATATCCTTTTCAGTTGTTCGCCGTGTGGCTCGCCCGACGTTACCGCAACCAGCCTGACCCCAACTACAAGGAACCTCATGCGATTTTCCCTAGAAAAAATTACTTGTATTGAACCTCTTTGTGAAACATTTTTTTTATTCCGTAGCATAGACTCCGATTAGCGAATTTGTAGGACAATTTGTAGTTGATTTGATATTTCTTTTTTAATTTTGTCATTTTTAATTTAGTGTTAGGTTAGGTTTAGTTTGGAGATCAACATAGATTTTTTTGTAATATTGCCATTAAATTTGTAAGTGTCCGCCGAAGTGTGTCTATGTAACTGTAAATATTGCAACTTGTTTCGCATTCTTTTAATATTTGGACGTGGCCGTGTATGTATTTGGAACGCGGCCCACGCAATGTGACATGCAAGCAATTTTCATTAAATTTTGCTCAAAAGAATGTTATTTTAAATCATGCACTATCGAAGAACATTTTTACCTAGACAAAGACTGTGTGATAAGAATAATACTTCACCTGATGTGATTATCAGCTATTTTTGTTTCAAGTAAATACCTATTGTTATTTCATGTTACCATAGTATACAATGCTCTACATTTTCACATTTTCTATTGTGCTCAACCACAGGGATGTGATGAATTCATGGTTACATTGGGATTTGCACTGCTAAATTGAAACAAAAATGAAGACACTTTCAATTTAAAAAACATTTTGCAATAAAATTTGTCTCTTAAGCCTTGCAGTTAAATGTTGGAATTGGTATAAATAGAGCGTCGTTGGGACCACAATAGTTAATTGTTTCGATTACATAGCGATTGAAAGAAACAACTTATCAGAATGACCATTGAATATAGTGCATAGTAAATAAAATGTTAAAGCATATTATTATCTTTAATACAAAGATTAATTATGTATCAAATCATATAAAATCTTATAATATTTTTATTCCGACTAGATTTTTTACGGAAATATTTTTGAATGAAATGACCGTAAACTACATTGAGATTATAATTTTGCTATTTTATATTGCATTGACCAACCAGTGGCATTTAATTTTATCGTAGTATAGAGTTTGAAGTTATTTCCTAATGTTAAGTTCTAGTATGGGGTAATCATGAAAAGACTTGTGTGGCATTGATCTGAGGACTTGAAAATAGTTGATGTGTCTGTGTGTGTAAATTATATGTTAGCGCAATTCTGTAATCGAATGTACATTGTGTTTCACCTACTAGTCAGTAGTCTTATCGTTATAATTTTTCATGTCCTCGTTATATATTGGCGTCAAACTATAATATTGCTGTGAAATCTGTAAACATTTGTAGAGTATAAAGCTGTTCACGAAACAGTTGAATTGCGTCAGCTGATACCTACATATGTGCCTACGTGTAATAATGTATGTATTGCATAATACGCAGCGGAAGCGCAATCTGCAGTAATCAGGCATAATGTGTGCAGTTCTGTTTTATTTGTATAGAAAACATTGAAATGTTTTCAGATAAAATATTATAACAGATTCTGTAATTTTTTTCACGACCATCATGTTGTGTTTTATACTTATAATGGATTGAATTTTCTTCAAAGCTTTAATATGTTTTGTACCTGTTTTTTTCTTGACAATTAGTGAAAGTATCTTCAATCTGATTCCAAGATATAAAATGTATACAAAGCAATGAATACCTCCATATTACATGCCTACCTAACATCACATAATACGCAGTAATAAAGTAAATAAGACCAATTTTTTTTTTTACATTTTAATAATGTCAACTTCTTGTAATAAATTACTGTAGCTACTATATTAGGTTCGCACTTGCTTAGATACATTTTATAACAGGAGTTTTGGAATGTTTTTTCTATCAGATTTCCTATAGACAAATTGTCAACTAATATTATCATTGCTTTAATATACAGAGTGTGTACTTGTCATTTTTTCTTTTTTTTTATTATATTATCATGTATATTATATTCGTTGATTTTGTGGAAACAGTAGTTACATGATTTAGTTGATTTATAAAACAATCTCTTATGGATACAGAATACTTTGGGAACGGATATAGCTTTAGTTTTTGCTTTACAATGTGTTCTTATATGCTAAAGAGCTTTCATTTTTTTATGCACGTACCTACTACATGTTATAAAGGTATACATTTTTTTAATTAGTTCCGAGTCGTTAATAGCCATCAATAGTTTTATGTATATCTGTAGGTATTGTGTATAGTGCTATCAGTGTACTACTTAAATGTACCAACTTACCTATATTGAAAATAAAGTGTGTTATGCATTATAAATTTCGTATTTTTTATAATAAGAAATTGGACTTTTTCTAATTTATCAAATGTAAAAACATTAAAGTCTACAAAATTGAAGTAACAAACGAGATGTTAGAATGCTGTAGCTGGTCACGCTATTCAATTTATTATAATTATTTACACGAGATAAACTACGTCTACATTTAACTTGACTTTAATTATTTAATTAAAAGTGAGATTAAAGATTTTGTATATTTATGATTCGTAGGTATTGAAAATTTTGTTTTATTAATACGACTAACTGATCGACTGAATTGCGATTAAGATAAGTTTTATTCCATGAATTAATTGTATAACAGTATGATCCCTGCGGTTTCACCCGCGTTAAAGAAGTAAAAAGGTGTACATATTTAAAAATAAGTTATACCCAGCGCTTCCGCTACAGAGCGCGCATATGTTTGGAGTGCTATTGGAATTAAACAGCCTATATTACATCTTAGACCTTGAGCTATCATCCAGTGAAAGTCCCGTCAAAATCAGTCCAGCCGTTAAAAAGATAGCCCGTTTGATCATAATTGATCCATTGTTGTACTGCTGCTACATATGAGTCGTTTATTCAGAATGATATCGGTGAAGATATATAATCAGTTGTTATTAATGCTCTATTATTATAGTTACCTATTAGATATGTATCGACGCACGAGATGGGTTATGAGATTATATAAGTGTGAAAATATGATAAAAATACAAGAATATGCAACGGGATCGAGATGAAATAACATGCTTTTGGAATTTTAATAAAATAATACTTATAAGATTAACTTAGTAAAACTATAAACTCATTTAGAAATTCTCTAGAAATAATTAATGAAAAGGAATGAAATATAGGCGTACATTGAAACAGACATGTTATTTCACACCTATTCCTAAAATATTACGTAATATTATTATCTTATCGTTTCGTTTAAAAAATCATAAATGATAGGTACTAATGATGATTCAATAATCAGCTATTGTGCGTGGTAGATTTGCGTGCAGTATAGTGCGTAGCGGTTGATAAGCGCGGTGTTCGGATGTTCGCGCACTGCGCAAGCTTTTTCTACGCAAGTCCGCGCCCTGCCGAGCCTGGGCGGAAAACCTCCGGTAGTCGCCACCACACAGCCGCGCAGCGCTTACTATCTGAGCTTATCGACCCGTTGTATCACATTGTTATAAGATTATATTATCTAACATCTCTTCGAGAACGCTTGTGTCAGTGAGTGCCAATACGATGTCTTTTGACAAGGATGAGCTTCGTGACGAGTAAGTATACCTAGATTTAGATTTGTTTCCTTACAGAATATAACACGTAAGTATTAAACGTAACTGAAACTTGAGATAATGCTTATCATTAAGTACATGGACCGTGCGGCGGTTTCCTTTTTGGCACTAACGCTACGATATGTAGCGCTTGTTAATCTGATAATAAATATCTTAAATGGATTTAGCAAATGTGATAACGTAAAAATGGGTACATATTAAACGACTGCAAATAATTAGTACACGGTTTAATTATATTTGTAGGTCAAAGAGCACAACATCTTTCGAGGGAAAATAAAGCTCTGTTAGAATACGAATAGCTAGAACGAATAAAAGACATTGCTGCTTCGGTAAACAATAATAGTTGTGGCATTCATGAGCGAAAAGTAGGTGAACTCTCGACCCGTTTAATGTTAACCTACTTAGTTAAACACTCATTATATTAAACGGTTTAAAGCTTAATTTTTGTTTGAGCAAAAATACGAAAATGGAAGTACGATCAATGGAAAATATTCGACGAAATACGAGAGGTATTTGTTCTAATATAGTAATTTTATATACCTACAATTCACATCAGTTTGAAGTTTCTTCAAAAGTAGACGGGGTACAATTTTTTTTTAATCGATACACGTTATTTCCGGAGTGCTCCTTCCGATTTCAGTTACATTTATAAGGCCTGTCGGGTAAATATACCTATTTATTGGATTTTTTTTTAGATTTTTTTACTTACGTAGGTTTACCTATTTGTCCTTTTGCTCAAACGATTAAATTGATTTTAAATAAATAAACACACGAAATCGTAATATTCATTTATCGGTTGGTTTGGTTTGTAGTAGTAGTAGTGTAAGTACCCGGAACTTTCTTGGCCCTGACATTGGTATTAAGGTTGTTTTTTCTCTTAACACTAAAAACTACTGTGACGACAAATCACGAATGATTCTTGGATGGAGTTCTAACATCTCATCCATTGTAAATCCAAAGGCATCCATCCCGTGAGTCTCGGTCAAGAAAATTACGAGTCTCGACGATTATTTCGGGTTTTCCCGACTCGAGAATTCTGGTTCTAATTTCGGTAAAAACGAAATTTTAGAGACATAAGACAATAATAACCATTATGGTAAAATCTACTAATCCAGTAGTTTTTTGACTACTTCATCACCAAAGCGATGGTGTGTGACGTGTTTGTAGATAATGTTAACGTCAAGATATTCTCACTCTAGCAGCTGTAACTCAACATATACCTAACATTACCTTATCTGATTCCCCACTGCTGTATGGTGCTTTGGTTATTTACTCGGATTAACTTCATCTCCGGTGGCACCACCGCCACACCTGTTTCTACCTTTTTTCATTTCTACCTTTTTTATTTCTACCTTTCTTTTTTTTTTTAGTAGGTAAGGGCAGTGTTAAGCACTGCTGTATTGTGGTTTGAAGGGTGTGGTTGGTTTGAACACCTCGATCTAGCTTCGTTTAAGGGACTCCAACACAGCCCAGGTCTCAATAGAATCAAAGGCTTTCTCATATTCTCACAAAGGTATAATTTGCTGATGACCAAAACCTTTTCGGACTCCAGCTTATTCGGGCGGCTGGAAGTCGTTAACCCTTCGTGCAATACGGTTTGTGAGGACTTTTGAGAACAGCGGAGCTTTGAGGACTCGTGCCTTACAAACACAATGGATATGTAGTTCTTCAGTAAAGTTTTGAAGAGCAGTACCATTACGCTTTTGCTCCACGATTCCGAGGTAGTTTCGCTAGACGAAATCGAACAACATTTGAAGCGATACTGTATTGTTTACCGCCAGCTTTTAACAGCTTTTTTATATGATAGAAGAAGTAAATGAGCATGCAGGTCACCTGATAGTGGCAACTGCCGCCCATGGGCATCTGTAATCAATTCTATACAAGATCAAGGTCTTACCTGAGGTTGACCACAGATGCGTTGCTACTCCTGAGGACTGACCTGGAACGCCTCGGATAAGTATATCTCCCTAACCACACCGTTCAGACCAGAATACAGCAGTGCTTAACACTGATGTTATAAGGCATACATAGGTGTGGCGGTGGTGCCGCTGGAGTGGAACTGCATAGAGTTTTACTAACTTCAAAATAACGGCAGCTGTATTGAATTATAAATTCAGTTATCAAATAGTGTCTTGTTTTTTTTTAGACTGTATGAGACTCTTATTTACATATGATCTCCGCAGTTTCACCTGCGTTAAAAAAAGTAAAAAGGAATACTTATCTTAACATAGGTACGTAACATCCCGCCCTCCCGCGAGGGTCCCCTATGCACGTGGTGCGCGCGGCAAAGGTTTTTTCAAAAATTAAAGTAGCCTATGTTACGCCTTAGACTATCTGCCAGTGAAAGTCTCGTCAAAATCAGTTCAGCCGTTTAGAAGATTAGCTCAGCCAAACAGACAGACAGACCGACAGACAGACAGACAAAAAAAATTAAACTGCATTTTCGTTATAGGTATCGTGTATACTTTCATATGCATTGGGAAAAAAAAAGTTATTTTGAAATCACAAACAGACACTTCAATTTTATTTTTTGGAATATATATCTGCCAGTAAGACTATCCGTATTAATTCTTCATGTCATCGAATGTGTCGCGCCATCGTGGGACAACTGGTTATCACTTCTGTTTAAATATTGCTTAT
Organism: Urbanus proteus proteus; assembly: GCA_018251915.1. Classification (NCBI taxonomy): domain Eukaryota; kingdom Metazoa; phylum Arthropoda; class Insecta; order Lepidoptera; family Hesperiidae; genus Urbanus; species Urbanus proteus. Next base: position 8,787 of record DWPV01000877.1, on the reverse strand, counting down.
TGCCTTTTGACTTCTTTAACGCGGGTTTTCACCCGCGTTAAAGAAGTCAAATGGCAATCAAAAGGCAATCAATTCCCCGGGGGAAACCCCGGGGTTTATCTAGTATTGATAAAATAGGTAAATATAAAATGGAAATATAAAATAACTTTGGTATGACTGCCTAAGTGTAGGTATAGCTTATTATTCTTATACATAGTAAGAAAACTACTTTTAAAATGGTCTCGATACTCTCGTTTTTCTCGGGAATTCCCGGGAACGAACCGAGTCTCGATATTTTTCCCGGGACTCCGAAATGTAACGACACTGTATGTCTTGTAAAAAAGAGACGCGTCTTTAATCAGCACGCGACCAAAAGGTAACGGTCGTCCGATTCTGACACTATTTCACCAGTGGTTTCTTTTTGTTTGATTTGTGGGTATGGTTGGTGGTAAATAAATCAATCATTCTATTTGAAAAACGGAATACAAAATACGTTTTGCTTAGGTACCTGCCCTTGCTACGGTGAGATGTAAATAAAAACAATGACGATTTTTTAAACGAATGCCATTTAAAGTAGGAAGGTACACTATTTACTTTATATTAGAGAATATACGTCTAGGTACATAAATAAGTACTTATATATTTAATCATGTTAATTAGTTTGATATCGTATGGTATTAAATTGCATTTGGTGCAGTATTTATTAACGTCTCGTGCACGTCCTTGCTTTATTATTTCAACACTACGGACTGGGGTGTACTCGTATGTACGGATGGAATTTAAAAGTAACTAATTATACATAAATATATTAACGTTCTTAATTGGATTATTTAATAAATGTAAGGGTAAGTATGCCTTCATTAATTTGTTTATGTTCACTGTTGATGATCTTCGTTCGATGGAAAACAATGTCATATATTATATTATTTAGATGTTCTTGTCAATCCATTATTGTCTCAATGCCCTGCAGTACACGTGTCTCCTCTCAGAGTGAGGAGGTTTAGGTCGTAGTTAATAGTTATGTTACAAGATAATATGGTCTACGAAAATTGGTGAAAAAAGATCGTTCAAGATATTTTCTGCCCTTGAATCTGTCGTCCTAGGCTTCAGCCTACTCAGCCTCTTGGTAAATCCGCTACTGCGCAGTGGTTCTCTGCATTTTTTGTCATATTTCAAAGGGCATCGATTTCCACGCCTCATATTTTATTTTATTACCTCCATCTCCATATTTTATTTTATTACATCCATATTTAATTATTATTTATTAATCGTGTACACGGTTAATCGAGTTAAAATATATGTACATATTTATTAGACTTGTTCCTAGAACTCTAGGCCTCATATAATTTAGGCCTACATAACCCTTTATAAATTAAGCACTAGTCTACGTATAGACTAAGAATTAAGCACATAAGGTGCTACTTAACTCAAGCTTTGAATTGATACTTGAGGTAAGAACTTAATTCGCTACAGTACCTACCTATTTACCTACCGTTAATACCTCATACCTTGTGGCAGTGTTTTCTATATTAATTTGCAATATTATTCTGTTATTGTTATCTACGAATTTCATAACAATCGCAAGTTTAAGGAAATAGGTATGTTTCAGAATTATTAATAAAGATTACAGTAATTCGTAGAACATACCTATTTACTTATCTAATAATCATGACGACAATTCGTATAGGTAAGCAAAGCGTCATCACGACTACTATATTCAATGTATAGTTTCAGTGTAGTTTCATATTTTGTACAGTTTTATGTATGATTGTATTGTTAGTCAGAGCTATAGGATTGAATCATATAGGCGCAGCACGCAAGTCGATCACGCCAGTCAGACGGTCGTCGACTATTTATTCAGTAGTATTCAGCTTGGCAAAGCTGACCTATCACTACGTTTGCGTCTATTTTCTGTGATAAATCATCTTGTATTGATTGTGCTGTGTTTGGTTTTCTGTGAGATTAATACAAGGTAAGAGTTATATTACTTATATCTATGATAATCTAAATTAAAGTTAGTTTAGATTTCTAAACTCTACATTAGTAGGATTACTAACAAACGCTTAAAATTATATTTAAGGTTATCAAGTAACATTGTTTTATTTTTTCTAAATCTAATTTCGAGACTTATCAGTGGAAATTGATAAAATCTAGTTGTACGTAAATTTTGTTAAATAATTGCATAAATCATTTATTTTGCGCCTTTGATAAACATGATGTTGCTCCTAATATACATACGTATGTAACGACGGGCAAATTTTTAAGAAATATATGTTCAAGTAAAATATTTTAATATGCAAAACTTATATGTACCTATTAAGTTAGTGAACTAATCCCGGATATTTTTTATATTTAAGTATTTGTCATAATAATCAAAAGTAGAGTTAACTTCGTTAAAAATCGTAAGTGAAACAAAGTTTGATTGTTTACTGTTGCACTAGTTTTGGTAAAGCACTAGATGCAGACAGCAGAAGATATAAAAAATCAATAAAACAGATGTACTCCAAGATAACTTACCCTTTCCTTTCATTATTGCAAGAATGCTGTTGCGTCGAATCGTCGCGACCTTGATTTATTGTTTGCCAACAATATCACACTGGTTTAACAATTTATCAATGCAAACATTAAAAATATTTTAGTTTCAAAGCAATCAGATGTTCACTGACGGTAACCTTTGATAAACCCGCTCATATGATCGGTTTGACCGTCATTCAGATCGATAATAAATCCAACAATGTTTATGTTATGCTTACGCAATCAAACAGATGAGTTTAATTAAGCTTTGAATTACATAAAAAATATATTTTATGGGATGATTTATGAAATTTTACGTATGAACTATGAAGCTGTTGAAAATATTTTCTTTAATATTTTTGTAGAGTACTTCGCATTACAATTTATGAATCTTGTCTATAGAACAGCTAGGTTTTACCTGGCTGTTCAAGATAAAAGTGATTGAGGTATGAAATTAGTATCTATCGATAATATAGTCGATCACAATTACATCGAAGACTACAAATTTACACGTAGCTTTGGTGATGAATTCACGTTTATTTTTTACATTACTTTTATTTTTGTTTTCCCTCTTTACCACAGTTTTATCAACGCCGTTGATATATCATGCTTCGTGACAGTGGACATGCGCTGAACGGGCGAGCGGAACACCATAATGGAAACGATAACACCCATAAGCCGTATTCCTCGGAACATCGTAACGGATACCACCATCCACACCGGAAGGTGTTTGATAACGACGATCAGTTTCAACCCAACTCTGAGGATGACGAAGTGGATCTGAGCACTCTTAGGTTTTTTTATAATTTATCTTAAACTGGGTTCCGAGTTTTTGAGGTTTATTATGAAGATCCAATTGGAACATTAATAGGGTCCACAAATATTACGTATTTTTTTTGATCTCGGTAGAATAAATTGTAATTCTATGAATAAACTCTACCGAGTGGTAAATTACGGGCTAACAATTTACCTACCACGAGACATTTCTAAGGAACAACCGGGTAACCACAAAATTTATTTAATTTGATTGATGATGTATAATTCTTCAATACCCGTGACAAACACATTATCAATGAACCATTTTGAGTTAACCCAGTTTTTACAAACAGAAATATATATAATAGTAAGGTTTAAAATACCCAATGCTTTAAAATGAATTCGCTTGGAAATTTCATAATAATTAGCCCATTTCTTATGGGCGAATACAATTATTACCTCTCAATTAGTACCCTTTTTTAAACGTTATCCATCTGTTTTAGCAGTTATTTTTTTATAGTGCAAATTGTCATAGAAGATATCAGATACTTTAAAATAACAGAGAACTACGTCGAATTTAATTTATTTTTATGTACTTAGTTACTTAAGTCCATGTAAAAGATTTCACAATCAACCGTGACCGCGAACTGCTTTATTATTTATAAATTAGCATGAAGGTCAGAGTTTTACTGTTAAGGCTTTATCAGTTCAATCAAATCTCTTCATTGAGTTTCTCTTTAAATTGATAAGCTTATCAGTCAACATCTATGTATGTCTGTACCTAAGTTATGTTAGGTTCTACAATGTACCTAAATAAAATAGGTTAGGTACCTAGGTATAATTATACGTTAAAACGTACATATTAATTTAAGTATATTCATTTGAGTATCTTTTTATAACATTGAAGTAGCAAATGAGCATGTAATCCACCTGATGGTACGCGGTCGTTGGCACTCTTGGATATCTGTAAACATTTTCACATAGATCAGGCCTAACTGAAGTTAATCACAGGTGTGTGGCAATCACACCCGTTTGCCGAAACACAAGAATTGCTTAACGCTAAAAATAGGTGTGGCGATCGTACTTCCTCGGTCGAATCATACTTGTATGGAGGTTTCTGTAGAACTTATTGCCTATTATAAGTATAGTTTAAATAACTAATAACTCTTTGCACAGGTATCCCGATGGCACCGTGCGGCTGCGGAACCCAAACATTGAACTCATGGACCAAGATATTTTATATCACTTGGCTCTCGGCAGTGGTTCCCACGATCTGGTTGAAATGTTCGGTGATGTCAAGGTTAGTAGCGTTAGTTAGATATACCTAAAGGTAACTAAAAGCTATTTTTGTAGACCCTCGGTTGTCCGGCCTCTGTTTAATTAGCTAATTTAGGTTCTCGTAACTCAACAAGCCAAAAATTGTTCAAAGTACCAAGCAACCGCCGACTATTATTGTATAAAAACTTCATTAAGTACGTGTAGATTTTATCTCGTCATTTTTGTAATGGGTCAGATTTTTTAAAGACGCTTTCTATACTCATCGCCCCACAGTAGGATCTTCTTCTGTGTCGTCTGTACCATGGATACCCAAAGACGACAATACAAACTTCTAGATCCAGAAAAGATATGTAAATAAATAACGCTTCACACTCATAGCCCCACAGTAGGATTTTCTCCTGTGTCGTGGTTGCCATGGACAACACACAAGACAAGGACACACACCCAGACCAAGAACGGAAATTTAAACTCATCATTCAAATTTCCGCCTCGCTGGGAATCGAACCCAGGACCCTCGAATTAGCCGTCCGGCGTGTTAACCATTGCGCCATCCGGGTCGTCAAAATTCATCATTCAGATATCTGTCTGGCTGGGAATCAAACTCGGGACCCTCTACGAGTCAGACCTGTGCTGGTAACCGCTCAGCCACGTGGGATTTTTCAGCTTATATCCTTAACTTGGAAAACTAAATTAAAATTGAAGATATTTCAACAAAATCTTTACTAGAGGGTAGGTACTTAGAGGGTTGGAGGCAGTAGATGTCTAGTCTCTTTTTGTCCTACAAATTTATAGATCTGATACTGGTGGTGTACTTAATGGTAAACGGCTGGCGAGATAAATGCAACCTTTTATAATTTATCCCGTTACGCATCAGTACGCTTGTTATTTCCACCCGGATGGAGATGACGTCACGCGTCACTTCGCCCGATGCCTCCACCCGGAAGATAATAAGGCTGGTGCAAACAATACCTTTGTCTTCGTGTCCATCCCTTTTCTAACTTTCAGTCGATACATTGGGGATTTGTGGATGTAATTTTATTATAACTAATGTACTTATATCAAGACCCTGGTCTCTCTTTTGGTCTTGTTGATAAAAGAAGCAGCAACTCTAGAATTATTATAGGTAGAATACTATACATATATTCACTACTCCAAAAGATTGGTGGTGTGTGTAATTATGTCATGAAAAATGATGTAACTACCTAATTACATTGATTGTTAATCATTTGAGGAATCTAATGGTAAACGTGTGATGACACATGGCTTTGCTGAGTTAAAACATGTCAACTTTTTATTTCAGTTTGTGTGCATGGGCGGCACACCAAAACGCATGGAGCAGTTTGCGTATACCATCATGGCGGAGATAGGGCACAAGCTGCCCTGCGGTACCACACTGCAGGATATCAGTCAGTTCTCTTACCGATACTCTATGTATAAAGTTGGACCGGTGTTATCTATTAGCGTAAGTTCACACTATAAAAAATAAATCTTTGACTATGACTACCCGTGTAGACAGAAGAATTAAGCTGCGTTTATTACTCTAGTATAATTTCTTATTAGTAATCGTTATAATAACAAAAATATGAACTAAATCTCAAAGAGTGAGTTATTTTTACTTGAATTGCAGTGTATTATTGTTTATATTTTACTTCACTGTTATATAGTCAGAAAAAGGTGTACCGACGGTGCTCCTCAGTTTAATTACTCAGAATTCCACCACCTTTGTAATCGGTTGTATATTCGTCTAACGTTCCTAACCATTTACTCCCCCTTTAATTACACCCAACAATTTTTACTGAAGGCCAAAATTCCCTTCACAATTCGGCTGGCATGTCAGTGTCTTTTTATTTTTACACAGGAATTTAGAATATTTTTGACCTTTAACTTTCTAATAGCGCGCGATAGTCCCGTAGAAATCGTGTCAAATATCAGTTGTTTATGTGTATGCACATTTACTTCCAGCTTCAGTCACTTGCCTTGAAATTCTCAATGTTCTCGCGTCGCTTATGATTTAAGGTCAATAAAACCCAAGCTGACAAGCCCGTAAGAAAGTTTAAGCGTTGGTTTTGAAATCATTATCCCCAATTACCAAATCATTGTTGAAGGTAGAGGTACTTTTTAGTTCGACTGCGCCGACTCTACCAGGTTTATTTTTGTATAATTATGTGCCTATTTTTGCTTTATGGTTATAAGGATGTGGAAAAGGAGATTGATTTTCGTGTTATGGCTCTTATGGAGTTCCTTATCAGATTTTTATAGTCAATACCAACTAACTACCTAAGAATAGACTTCCATGTATTTTTTTAAAATAATAAAGTTATCTACTATTATATTTATGATATTTATATTATTGTACAACAAAATATGGGTTGAATATTGTTAAAATAATAGTAAGTTGTGAATGACAAACAATAAGATTTCGAGTATTATTTTTCATGTAAATAACTTTTTTATTTTAGTAGAGTCGCTGAACTGGTTTTACTTATACCATACTTATATGTAAATGTATTGTTAATATTTGTTTCTGAGAGTCAATTGTTTTATCACTAAAGCAACCCATTCATTCAAAATCCGTAAACATCTTTGTGTAACTAATTTAATTACTAAACTGTCACGCCTCGTACAAATTCGATAATAAACGAATTTATAAAAGTATTTTAGTAGGTACTACAATATATAGTAAGATAATTAAATGCACGGTTGTAATTGCTTTATCATTTGTCTTTAGAAACTGTCTTGTCACGTTTCGCCACACGAGAATGGTGGACCATTCGTCCCACACGTGACCCCCATGTGTGTACACTGCATGAATATATTACGGTTGCATGATGCGATTCATGTGACCCATTTAAATTGAGACAAATTAACTGATTGATTGAACTCGTTGCTATTGTAGGGGCATGGTTGAATAACATGGAATAAAATGATCATTTCCTTTGGGTAATCTTAGTAAATAATAATGACATGTTTTCTATCTGTCTATCTATAGTGTCTATCTCTGTTTTACTTAAACTCACAGTAATATTTCAGTACCGTATGCTTTTAAGTGCTTCTTGGAACCTACTATAGGTTACATAATTCAAGTTATTGAGGTGAATGAAAAATGGCTAGTTAAATAAATTACTTTATTGAATGAATTTCAAGTCATCTAAGATTGCTCTACCTTCTATTGTAGTTGGATTGGTTGTAGATTATGCAATTTTACTAACCAATTTTGACTCGTGCACTTTGGTAGATACAAATAACTATTTGGCGCAACTTATACAATATATATTATTTATAGCATATTTTAGATTTTACTTCTACGCTCTACTATTTGGTAATGTTATTTTAAAGTACCTAAAAATTATAATACAAGTTTTTTTTCTTTTTAGCACGGCATGGGCATCTCGTCAGTGGGTATTTTGCTTCATGAAGTTATAAAGTTGATGTACCACGCAAAGGTGCGAGATCCGGTCTTCTTCAGGATTGGTACTTGTGGTGGTATCGGATACGAGGGTGGCACCGTCGTCATTTCAGATGAAGCCGTGGATGGAGCGCTAAGAAATGTGTTGGAACTCGTAAGCATTTTTGTTTTTACTTGAAAGAAATTTAAATTAATTAAAATCGTAAGGCAAGCTGATTACGTGGGGGTAAATACATTTGGAGGTGGTACATGGCCCTATGAAATGATTCTATTTTTATGCTATAGGAACAGGGATATACTATTTTTTGTGTAACAAAACTCCTTGCTTAGTGGAGGTAAGTAGATTTAATTGAAGTTCAAATATAACTCTGTAAAAGATCTACTTTGCATGAATCATTATTTTGATTTGGTATTTCTTTTAAATTAATTAAGGTTGCGAAGCAAGTTAATTAGTGTTACTTAACTTATAACTATTGGGTACGGAGAGAAAAAACAAGGCTTCTAACCAAAATCGTTGTACCTGCGCAGGTTTAGCCCTTTAGTATTGATATACTGATATAATTAATGACAAATACATCAAGTGGGTCGTAAAACTTTCACGTAATAAAGACGTAACTGATGGTTGTAGATGGTGTTAGGCAAGAATGTGCAGCGTCCAGCTAAACTGGATCGGAGGCTGGCCCGCGAGCTGAAGGCGCTGGCAGACCCTGAAGATCCATACGACACCGTTACAGGCAAAACCATGTGTACCTACGACTTTTATGAGGGTAAGTTTCCGAATAGGGTATTTGACAGGTTTTAGGAAAATAGCTCAAATTGTTCGTTATATCATGATACATTTGTGATTTAATTAA
>DWPV01000876.1:0-24054 GCA_018251915.1 Urbanus proteus proteus | reverse complement strand
AGTGCTGCTGCTCTGTTTAGAAGGGTGTGTCAGGGAGACATACTTATCCAACTCTGTCCTCAGGGGTAGCAAAGCATTTGTGGCCGGCCTCAGGTAGGACTGTGATCTTATCTGGAGTTTATTGCAGATGCCCATTAGCAGCAGTGGCCACTTATCATCAGGTGGAGTGCATTCTCGTTTGCTACTTCGATTATAAAAAAAATCCTACAATCAATTATTCACAATCAATTAATATAAAATAAACGTAAAGGGAAAATATAGCAATCTGTTATTCAATACAATGGTGATAAAAATAGACAGATATATTTCAGGTGATACAAACCGAGTATTGGATCACGGTAGTGGGTCAGGTCTAAAATTAATCTATTGGTATGCAAATCTATGCAAAGACCCGACTCAAAGTTACAGGTATCCTTGTTATTTAAATAGATATAGTTAGTTATATTTTATTCAGTGAAATAAACCGTGATATGTAACGGTTTCTTAACCAAATAATTAAGGTCAAACAAAATCAAAATGTCACTTAAATTAGTCGTTTACCAGTAATGGGCTGCCGTTGAAATAACCAGACTTGTTAATTATCGCAAGCCAATGATGCAAATGGCCAATTAACTCCGGTTAATGACTGTCGCGGGTATTGTGCTATAAAATTACTTATAAGGAACCAAACATTAAAGTAACATTTCAATTTTGGATAATTATGACAAATTAACGACAAAAAGGCGACGACATCTCCACCTCTCTCGTTTCTATGTTATACAAGCTATACATCTATCGTTCAAACAGAAGCCCGACATCTACTACGAAGTTGAAACAGGCAAGCACAAGTACTGTTCCTTCCGCATTCAAGCTGCACAACAGATTCTAACACGTTTAAAACAACTGTTTCCACAACACTAACTTGCCAGACGGAAGGTTATTAAACACGTTTCCACCGGCCGCGGGCTTCGGAGCTTAACTACACAATTTCGGAGCTAAATTGATAGACCGGACACTTCAAAATTTAGGCGGCAATGAACGTTTGATTAATATTCAACACGCTCGTCAGATTGATTGCGTGCTGACAAGGGACGGTATTATAATATAAATTGCGAACAATGCGCTTTGTAAACAACCTTTTAATGCGGCAGTAAATGAACAGCCTCTTGATGTTAAGTGGGCACTGCCGCCCATGAACATGTGTAGCGACCCGTATTACGTTGGAATGCCGCTTGTAAGCATCTGTGCCTTATTACACTCTTCAAACCGGGACACAAACCTCAGTACACCGCTGTTACAGGTCAGAAATACGTGCGTCGAGCTATGAAACACTAATACATTCTAAGCTATTATTGTAAAACAATAGCAGAGTAACTTGAAAATCATATGATAAATTTATCCAGTTGATATCGAGGATTATTCTTAGAGTAAATTTAATAATAAATCAGCAGTCTGATTATTTAGTGACTTATAATTCATAATAACAAAATAATTATAATTTTAGTAAAATAATCATGTAGCGAATATTATATTCAATTACAATATTTGAGGCATACAAAACGCTTCAAATATTGTAATTGAATAGTCGCTCGACATACTTGCCTACTCATACATCATGTTATCCAACTGTAAAATTCAAATATCTCCCTATTCCATGAGGTAATAAATCAGTAAAACTATGGAGTCAGTTTCGCGTCGCTCCTCACATCAACAATTCCTCGGAGTTTATCCTCCAGCGAACTAACTTTTCCGTGCTTTCTAACAGTAATTTGTTTGTGTCACATTAGATCCCGCATGGGGCAGCGTGGTGTTATGCTTTAACTTTATAGCACAGAATTTACCACACAGAGAGATTATAACTTTACGAACATACAACTTCTGATACCGAATTGTATGTTTACGTATAAAATATCAAAATAAGTTTGAAACATCATCAACATATTATGTATGTTCACAATATTGTCTGTTGTTCAACAGTCAAACAGTTCAACAGTCTCAATGTTCGTAACAGTGTCAATGTTGTGCATTTTTTCTATGAAACTGAGTCTTCTTTCGATTAGGTCTAGGTACATTAGTCTGGCCAAAAAATAGAATTTACAGTTCTTTATTTTGTTTTACTAAATTCTCAGACACGTCAAGAAATCTAACATATGTCAATGTCTTCGTGATTCGGGATTCGAAGTTGCAACCATCAACAATTACTGAGCCTTAGCGGTTTCAAGCACTGCAGTACATAATACTAACACTTCAAACACATACTTTCTGAGCAGCAGCAGGTAAGTATTAAGTTAACTTTGAAGGAGTAATTACTCGCAACGGATCGGACAGGCAAAGTGGTCTGTAAGGAAAACGCAGCGTGCTGCACGCGACCGACGCATTCGCACCATTATACCGTGATTACACTAAACACCCTCCGTGATTAAAACCATTCCATTAAAATACTTGCCTATAGTGAAACTAACATTCGTTTACTCATTCAATATCTCTTCAAAAAAGTCATAATTATAAATTCAATGAGCAAACAAAGTTATTTACATGTCATGTTTACTTATTTGATATTTGTAAAGTGCACCTTTTATTACTTTAGCATACACAGACATTCTTACGACATAACGTGAAGAAAAGTGATATCCTTTTAATATTATCTAAATTATGCATAACAAACTAACTTCTACGACGCTATGAGACTACGGAGCTACGCAGCTACACAGATTTTAAATTAATATACTTTAATTATAACTTTTAAGACAATAAATCTTGATCTACAATCATCTTGTCACTCAAATATCACAAATCAAACAATGACATAATTGATAGTTACCATATACGATCTATGTACATTGTACATATATACCTACTTGACCATGAAATTACATGATAGATGTATGATACATGCTAAAAATTTAATTAAATAAATATTATTTCAGTATGTTTGTGAATAATAAACAGATAACATATGCACATTAAAGAAAAAAAAAATTGCTATTGATAGGTGTTAGGTACTTTTAGTATAGAGCCGGCTAATACCGCTTAAAACGTTTTCAATGCTATAGAAATAGCAAATGGAACATCCAATAAAAGTTTTTCTATTGCACTAGACCATTTAATCTTTATAAAGTGTATTTAAATTCTGAATTTGCAAAGGTGTGAATAAAACATAGCATATTAAAGTGATGAGAAGTTTTTACATACATATATTTAACCTTTGTTTACTCATGTATAATAACTATGTTTTTGATATTATAATGTCATTTTTGTCTTTGTACATACTTCAGTAAATTAGTTCGATAAAATTTGTGTCTTAAAATATATAATCAGACAAAAAATATGTAATTTATTGATAAATTAATGTTTTAATGATAATAAGTGCTACTCATTTAGGTTTATCTGTGTCTCAAAAAAAGATTCTTTTAACTATATAGTATCACAAAGATTGTATACTTGTATGAAAGTATACATTATGGCCATTGTGTACCGTATACAACGGTACATATAACTACCATGTAGTATTGAGCAAATACCGTCGACGCCGAGTGCAGACAGGGCGATGCTTACAGCGGCTGACAAGCAACTAATTGAGCAAATAAACCTGCGCATTGTTGCCACGTCCGCTCCGCAAACAAGCGAGAACACATGCGAGTAAACTGTAAGTATATTACGTCGTGACGTATGTTCACTACAGCGGACGTTAACGCCATAGATTATAGTCAGTTTCTATACAGTAAAACCCAAATTAAATCACCTACTCTTTATTCTGGCTAACAAAAACTGTTAAATTGGTTTTAAGGAAAATGTTATCCTTAAAAGTTTATAATTACATAAAAATATGTATTGCATCTGTAACTAAACACCTTTCGCATTATGGTAGATTTAAATTTTTAACGTTCAAAAATAGCTCTTGTAAAAAATCTATTTTGAATAAAATATTTTTGATTTTACTTTTATTTATTCTTCTTAAGGTGCCTCTCCGACTAGCGAAGGTTGGCTGTCAATTCCGCAAACTTCCCTCGATTTTAGCGAGACGAAATAGTTGGGCAGCACACGCTATTCCCGTCCACTCTCTTTTATTTATTTATTTATAAATAAAATTAATATGATTATTTCAATAAAAATAAGTAAGTACTATTTACTTTTCTTGTACTGGAAAAAGTTATTCCATCTCACTATCTAAATCCTTCCTTGACGATGATAAAACCAAGAATTTGTATATTGTATACCACTGCAGCGCCGACTAGGAGCGATGCTTACAGCGGCTGACAAGCAACTAATTGAGCAAATAAACCTGCACATTGTTGCCACGTCCGCTCCGCAAACAAGAATACACATACCCTGTAAGTATATTACGTCACGTACGTGAACCAGAGGACGTTAACGTTTACACTTTGTATACTCATCCGAATATCTTGCAGTGTATCCAGGGGGCTCAGGTTATTGTTTCTCTTCTTCTTGGATATCTTCAAAACATTTTTTTAAAGAAGAGCTTTTAGTAAAAGAGCGTTTCAATGGAGTCTGCCGTTTTTTTGACAATAAATGATTTAAATAGAAAATAAATATTTCGATAATTTTCTGGCCACACTTCCATGTAAGTTCAATACAATTTTACTATGACTATAGAACAAAGATAATCCTGAAGATAATCGAGCTTCCTAAGCATTTACAGGAACAAGACAGTCGCAAGGCAAATAAACCCCTAACGTCGTAACACCGGTCCGATGTCCACGATCCGCACCACTTCTCCCCTCTTTCCCCCTCTTCCCCTCCCCTCTCTCCCCCGGTCATCAATCGCGACTCTTCCACTTCATCAAACTACTAAATCGGAGAGAAAGCAACCGTCCAAGTGGAAAATTATAGAACTGCTCGCTCGCACTTTTCATTCATTCCGCCATTTTAAACTTTAATGGCCTAAACGGGTCGTTTTCGCGCGTTTTCAAAATAACGAATTTTTATTTGTCGGACAATATGAATGTAACGAATGAAATTAATTTTATAGTTTTGACATTTTTTTTTACCTTGAGGTGTTTTCTATTTATTTTAAATGACTCTATCTCTATTCTAGTGCCACTGTAGGCATAACAATATTCTTTAGTAATTATTGGGATTTATTTTCTGTGTATCCTTGATAGTTAGGGTCCAAAGAATCTAAGACTAGATTATGGCAAATACTCGCTACGGTCGATAGTCTTATGAAGAACTTACTTAAATAGGTCAGCGACTAATTAGGCTATCTACAAAATACACATGAGTTGGTTTATCCCGTAAGTCTAAAAAACATTATGAACTTTTAGTAAAGATTTTTATCAGTGGTTACTAGTTATAAGCTGTTCCCGGAATACTAGATACTCGTAATTTGAAGATACGGTATGCTTATTAAATTTCCTTAAAATCGGTTCTGTTTAAGCTATCGGTTTCAAAGAAACTGCTTTATAAATTTCAGATTTTTTCAAATGGGTCCACTTCATTATCATTTTAATTTCATTGATAATAATTTCTTTCATTGATAAAACATAGCAGGTTAGGAGCCGCTCATACAAGAAAAAATACATAAAATATTCACGACGAATTGAATACCTGCTACCTGTGAAATCGATTAACAAAATAGAGTCATTCTATTGAATGCATTACACAAATACTAATTATTATTAAAATGTACCCGCTTATGGCCCGCATTACCTGTTACGAGCTCGCTGTACACCTGGGCACCCCCCCTCCTTCTCCCCCCACCACCTACACCAACCCACAATGCACGATAACTAGTTGTGTGGAACCTAAATGCACCCTTTGTGTAGTGAACCCCTTTGATTGCGATTATTCTAATGAGTGTTAGCGTCTAAATAAAACAATGACATGTCTAATGTATCAGTCACTGGAAATAATAATTATTTATCTTTCAATTCAATGTACCTATTACTTTAATTTCTTTAAATATATGGTTTATCCCGATTATATATATGCTATATAGATCCTGCTCTTCCTAACGTTTCTTCAGAGTTTTATGACAGTTCTCATAAGGCACTCGTATTAAACAACGTATCACTCAAGGCGTCACACCCACCTGTACTTGATTGAATGGCTGTCACAGACAATAAAACTTATATGCAGTCGGGAGCTTCCAACGCCATTCCACGAGCGAAACGACAGCTATTACCCTCAACAACCTGGACGCAATGACGCTAATTGAATGACAATATAACTGCGAGGTCACACATTAGCTACCCATTACCCAAACATTGCGTTTTGGAATCAGTATAAAATAACGAGTCGCCGTCCGAAGCATTTTTGCCGGCGTTTATTAAAAGTGGTGAATGATGGAGCCATTTATAACAGATTACAACGAAGGTAGCGAAAGCGAAGATGATTTTTCCGTCGATGAGAAATGAACGAGTAAATGAGTAAATAATTTTCCGTTAAGCGCCACGGTCTGCTGCCGATTGTCGCCGGGAGGTCAACAATAAAATTGTTTTTTTATACTAAAGTGCCAAAATAAGCTTTCCTGCTGCCGATGAAAGTATAATAAGTTAATGTGTTGACCAAGTTTGGAAGCAATTATTACATATAGCTTTACTTACATTTCTCCCGTGACGTGGATGCCATGGGCACATATACACTAATACACCAACTCCCAAACCCCGAACCGAAATCTGAATTTATCATTTTGGTTTCTGTCTCGCCGGGAATCGAACCCCACTGCGTGTGAGACCACTAAGAACCGCTCCGCCAAACGGGTCGTCTAATATATAAATAAATATACCTACCTTACACCTGTATACGTAATACGAAGATTCCACACACTTGGTTAAGAACTTGTTTCGTACAAGTTGACATTCACAAAGTTGTTAAATTAACTGAGTGACGAATAACCACTGCGATCTTGCCAACTTCTGGTGTAATTTTGCTTCATAACTTTAATTAAATTTAAGCGTCATGACAAACTTTGTATAAACTATTGAACATATAATATTTACGTTTTTCTATGCAATATACACACTGGAAAGCCATATATAGAAAACTAAAATAAATAATTAAAACCTAAAAAATATCATAAAACAACCTTGCGACAAGTTGATCCGTAAGAATATTGAAGAAAAAATATTAAAAAATAAAGTTATTTATTATTTCTGCTAATTCCTTAAATAATGAAATTAAAGAGCATTATACATACAATCATTAACTATATCAAGGGAGACATACTTATCCAAGGCGGTACAGCTCAGTCCTCTGGGGTAGCATCGCATCTGTGGTCAAGCTCAGGTAGGATCTAGATCATATCTGGGGTTGATAATAGATGTCTATGAGCGGCAATGGCCACTTACCATCAGGTAAACTGCATGCGCGTTTGCTACTTTGATCATATAAAAAAAAACAATATGAGTACCTACTCTCCAACTTCTACTTCTAAGAAAAACGATACAGCCACTGTTATGTCACAGACACGCCTACTTCTTCGATTCACGTACGTTAACTAAATGGATAAATCGAATAACCTTCAAAAGAAAAGTGTGATAAACAAGTGTCAGTGGCGAGGTCAGCAGTAATTCAGTTAGGATGAACCGGAACCGAGTTAATTTTCGATTTGTTTGCCGTATCGCTTTGAGTGGAGAAAAGTATACGTAATAGAATTCCGAGGGAGAAAATCAAGCAATCGAATTACTGAAGAACACAGCGCTGATAGATGTTATCTTTTTCCCCTTAAAAACCATTTCTTCGATTAAATGACATTGTATGGATGTATTCGTTTAAATGGGTTATGGTTATTTATTTTACTAAATAGTCAGCGAGAAAGAAAATGGTCACTGCCGCCCATGGACTTGGATCATCCTCAGATAGTATTAGTGTTATGTGAGGTTAGCCACAGACGCGTCGCTACACGTTGCTAAGGACAAAGTTGAAATGTCTTGTACATATAAGTACTAGAGCAAAGCAGCGCTTAATACTGCTGTAAATAGGTATTTTTCGTTTTAAGAACACAAATTTTCTTATTTTATTTACAAAGAATATCTTCTAAATAAAAACGTAATAAACTAATTCCAAGTAGGTACAAGAAGACGTAGAATGTCGAAGTATCAGTTTTCAGGGAAGCTCCCGGAGGCCCGAAGTCAAAGAATTGTTGACCCGAAACATTCTCTGAGATTTATTGCCCACATAATAGAAACGAAGATTTATTTCACTTTTAAAATGGAAGTTTGGAATATTCAATAGGACAAATAAAAGACAATAATTTTATACTTAACAATTGTTTTGTGTGGTTTATAAGAACATTTTTTGTGAATTTAATTTTTTGTCATACCTTGTTTTTTGCCAACCTATACTATAATACATGACTAAGGTATTTGAATGTATACATATGAATACATTTGCTGGTACTTTGGCATCCTTTGATGCTTTGATATTTATAAATTCATATTAAACAATAGGATTCCTACCTTATATTTCTTTACTTTATCCGTTACTCCATCCAGAACTACATATAATGTATATAACCTAGTCGTATTAATAAAATCAGCATTTCACAAATATGTACAAATTCTCAAAAATACCAAAAATAACAAACCGATCAAAACGGGACACCAAAATCTCGTAAACAATATACTGAACAGCGTTCGATAACCCGATGCTACGTGAATATTCACAGCGGGCGCGTCAGCTCTCGAGCGCTGAATATTGCAGCGCTGTCGGTGGCTCTCAGCGGACGCAAACGGTCCGAAACCAGCTATTATAGCAAGAATAGTGAGTTAAAGAGCCTAGTTATAATTTTTCTTTATTGATTAATTAATAGTAGCAAATCTACATTTCATTAATACGAATTCTTAATTGTTGTTTAGTTAATAATATGAAAACTAAACAAAATGGAACCCAAAATTCCATAAATTATACATCGAATACCGTTCGATAAACCCATGTTACGTGAATATTCATTGCGGGCGCGTCAGCTCACGAGCGCTGAATATTACAGCGCTGTCGGCAACTGTAAACGGCGCCCAAACGGTCTGACACCGGTCAATCTATTGTTACAACATATACACAAAGAGTGAATAAAGGAACTTAATTACGGTTTTTCATTCTTTCTTTGTTGATATTAGTCATAACTACCAATTTTCGTGGGCGGCAGTGGCCATATATCATCAGGTGGACTGCAAGCTCCTTTACTACTTCTATGATATAAAAAAAAAACCTATATACAGAATCATTAGTAATCAATCTACATTTCACAAGTACTAATTCTCCAACTAAACAAAATGGAACCCCAAAATTCTGTAAATAATATATCGAATAAAATAACGTCATATGAGTATCTTATCTAATCGAATAGTTTATATCGATAAACCAATGCTATGTGAATATTCATAGCGTGCGCGTCAGCTCACGAGCGCTGAATATTGCAGCGCTGTCGGTGACTGCGTGCACAAACGGTCCGACACCGGTCGTTCTATTATTGCTACTAAGGAATAGACGACGAGTGAATAAGGCCCCTGATTATGGTAGCTGTTTTCGATACATGTTCAAGGAAGAGTGTAAAGGACTATTGATATACATAGAACAGAACTTCCGAATTCAAGTAATGTCGGTTTAGAGGCTACCTACTTTTAAATATTGAGCTGGTTTAAATATTCAGTCAAATATGCATTGTTTAATAACAATTAGTCAAAACCATTTCACAAAAAGGGAAGAATATAGAAATTGTTTAATTATGTTTTAATCTTAAATTCAAAATTATGATTTTCGTTTCAGATAAAATACAAGCTTGTTGTACCAAATGTCGCGGTTAACATAATAATAATATTTTATCCAGAGTTTTAAAGTCACTTAGTACCTGACAGCTGGCAGGCCTCGGCTGGAGACACGAGGGTCCCTGGAGCGGGGGAAAATATTAACGTGACATTGTTTACAAAAGACACGCATAATATTTCATAATCTTATTTCTATGAATAAGATATGTGTTTAATGTTTTACACCACGACGTATGAAAAATGTTACCTACAGAATATTATCTTAATGTTATCTGTGTACTATCGGAACGTTACCGAGGGAATAATAATTGGTTTCATAGACATTTTTTTTTTCAAATATATTCAAGTTTTTTGCTTTACATAAACAACGTAACATTTGTAACATAAACATTTGTATGTAAGACGCTTTTCTCTACACTTAACCTGTGTTGGTAATGCAAATAGTGGAATTCAAATAATGGTGTCTTTTAGAAAGTTGCCATCTCTCGCCTATAAAGCAAAACAAATAATTATTAATTAATAGCACACCATTGATTCAACGAATCAAAATCTGTTATTTCTATAATCAAGACCCAAATCAGCTTTGGAACGAGTGTCATTGGAATATGTCGTATGCCGGTATTAATATAAATTACTGCGTCCATTATACCGCGTTCTTCACAGCAGATTAGATACTATCTCAGGGATTCCATTCGCTCTCGTTTTCGTGAAATTTCTGTGGCATTAGGAGTTTCGTTACTTATTTATTGTTCGTTGGAACACGCCTACCCCCCCTCTCGCCCCGCACCCCCCGCCCCGCGAACCCTACGTTTCCCACGCAACTTAGCGCTTGTCTTACACAATGCCAAAAGAAATACTACATTATCCACTTTCCTGTGAGGTTTGCTCACAACTTTTACTTTATACATTAAATGTATTCTCCTTAATAAAACAGAATAAATAAATCGGTTCTAGTCATAATTTTTTGCCTCCTCGTGTAGTGGGAATAAAAAAGAAATTTAGCTAATTATAACTGAACATGAATACTAGGTTAACCAAGCCAAGGTTGGATTATCACGTATGTTCTACGACGACCACGAATGCATTCAGTGACTTCTCCCACGTAATGGTCAATACTCAATACACCAACTGTCACACAATGAATCTTTGATATTAAGCGTTTCGATTGTTATTACTTGTGTGTGTGTCACTGTGTAAACTTTTTTTAAAATAATTACTCAATGCCTCAGCGAGATCGTTTCAGATTCTCCCTTTGGCCCGTATACGAGTAGGTAAACAGTTTAACACGATTAATTGAAACCTTACAATTATTTGAAATAATCAATAGAAACTTAATTCAACAAAAATCCAGCTAGGTAATATTTTTTATTGCTCCACGTTGTTACCTCAGTTAGTCAGTCATTCATCAATCACATATCAAACGCGATAAAGACGAATAACCTACTAATTCCGCGATCAGTTCCACAGGGATTAAGATCCTCGCTCCTTTCGTGTGAACCAGTCTTATGTAGGTCACTGGGTCATTGACCTTCTATTATTTCTATATCATGCTGTAATAACCCGTTTGATCGCTGGCCTTAGCGAATCTAACGAAATATTTGTTTTTTTATAAATCTGGGTATGTGAACTCGATTGCATCCACAAAATGACATAATTGATTACATTTTTTATATGAAGGAAGTAGCAGACGAGCATGCAGCCCACCTGATGGCCACTGTCGCCCACAAACATCTGTAACCAACTCCAGATAAGATAACTAGCCTACCTGAGGTCGGCCACGAGTTGGTATCGAATTTTAACTAGAATTACTAAAACCGCGCAGTTAAAAACATTGATACCCATATGTAAATAAATATCTTTACTAAATACTCCACTGAAACTAGATTTATTCGTTATTGTTTAACATCAGTGGAATTAAGTGGGAAAAGCCAAGAGAGATCGGGGCCACTTAGCGCCGATCGCCGGCGGCGCTTCAATCAGTGCAGCTACAATTGAAATATAAAAACTTTCTAGCGTTTATTCTTACACATAGTGTAAGAAAAATAAAAGAGTAGTAGACAATGTAGTAGAGCAATATTTGTTTGTAAAACCCCTCATGGTTCGACTCCGGGGACACCCGACCACACCCAATTCTGTCTAATCAGAGCTGCTATGTTTTTGATTTATTTGAAGGGATACATACATACTTATTCGAGGCGATCCTTAGAACTTAGTCCCCAGGTGTAACAATGTATCTGTGACAAATCTCAGATAACGAACTCTGATATTATCTTAACAGATAAGCGGCACACATCGGCAGTCGTCGGCCATTAGG
Organism: Urbanus proteus proteus; assembly: GCA_018251915.1. NCBI lineage: Eukaryota > Metazoa > Arthropoda > Insecta > Lepidoptera > Hesperiidae > Urbanus > Urbanus proteus. The sequence goes on along the minus strand of DWPV01000876.1, from coordinate 12,036 downwards.
AGAACTGTATGAATGCATTGCTCCTACCGCAAAAAAAGAGAGTAACATTTCCATAGAAAAAAATAAAAGCTGAATGTACAGGCAGATACGTCAGCCAAGTGACATATCTAACGCGAATTCATTTTCGCGTGACGGCTAACGGATGCGCTTTTGATTGCAATCGTTTCGATTCGTCGCGCAAACGAAAACGCACCGCCGGCACAACTGTCCGACAAATTGCCGTGCTATCAAATACGTACGATCAAATCACTGACGATTTGTATGGTATAGAGGAAACGCTACTCCACGGTTCTGGATATCATTGGGTAGTAGGTCCTTGGGTTTTTTACATGACTGAAGTAGCAAACGTGATGCAGTCCACGTGATGGGAAGTGATCACTGCAGTCCATGGACATCCAGAACCTACTTCATATAAAAGAACATCCCAAAGGCGTTGCTTATAAATAAAACGGCAACTACAGGCTTCTAACGAAATACAACTGGTACCTGGGTACGTGGACTATTTTAAGTATTAGATAAAGATTTCAAGCCTGTATCGTACAGTTTCGAATGCCAATGGTTTACGATTTTTTAAGATAAATAAATGACGAATTTATATTTGCTTTCTGACTCTTTGATGATAAATGTCAATGTATAAATCAAATATAAGAACAGGCGATAATCAAACGATTCTGCCATGGTTAAAGCTTACACCAAATAATCTATACAAATTGTCGTATCGCTAATATTTAAATATGTATGCCTTTTTATCTATTTAACGTAGGTAAAACCGGGGTGATCAGCTAGTAATAAGTATAATCAATGTTACCAGTGCAACTACAATTGTATTGTAGTTTGCTTATTAATGGCTGATTCATGTTACTTACGTGAAAGGAATTAGTGGCGAACAATTTTCAACAGAACTGTTTATTCTGTTCACATTGAATTGTCAACATCAAAACACAACGCTAGTTAATGCGGAACATAGAATCAAAACACGTTCGCGAAATGAACTGGATTATGCATTCAAAATACTAATTACTACGACACTACCTGTCGTTTGACTTAATTAACTACTCGCACTGGTTTTAAATAGATGGACAGCTCTAGAATTTCTGTGACTGCAATTATATGCAATTAGCTTTTATTAGTTTGAATCTAATTCAATCATGAACTGACATGAATTACAATATGCAAGCGGAATCCATTATTATCCAAAAACTCCCCGTGTTTGACCTCTACCAACTTAATTGTAACAAAACTAAGTGACTAACATAGTCATGTTTTGAGAGTACTATTTGAATGTATTTATAAATAATTTGGATCTCGTAGAACAGACCTTGACACAGCACAGCTGCCGAGATCAAAGCCAGAGTAATGTGGGCGTGAAGCACTCTTTGACACTCTGATATTGAAGGCTCCGTATCGATTACGACTCGTTTCTTCCGCAAGAATCAATTAGCTAGGTCAAGATCTATACTGAATACTTAGATAAATGGTCAAAATTACGTGCGTTTACATAAGCATGAATATTCTCTATGCGGAATTTTAAAACGAACGGTAACGAAATGATTGTCCACAAAATAGTCAATAACTTTTTGCTTAGTTTAAAAATGATTGGATTGATTTTTAAACGGAACTTTCATACGTGTATCGTGAATTATATAGCGAGCAATGGAAGTTCTTTCTATCCTGAAAATATGTGAAAATATTTGTAGTTTGCACAAAAATTTTAAAAAATTTAATTATGATTATCATGAATATTTTATTAAATATGATAAAAGTTTGCGAGATTCTGAAGCATTTCAACGATACTTGTAGCGTCGCAGCATGTAAATACATTAAATATGATACTTTAAATTTTGACGACCCACTTGGTGCAGCGGTTATCATACTGGTCTTACACGCTATGGGTCCCGGATGCGATCCCGGGCTAGACAGACATCAGAATAATTTAGATTTTTGTTCTTGGTATGGGTGTTTTTGTATTTGCGTGTGGTCATAGCACCCGCGACACAAAAAAAAATCCTACAGTGGGGCTATGAGTGTAAAAGGCGTTTATTTATTTAATTATTTTAAAATATATAGCATAATGCCTTAATATTACACTATGTCTAAATATCATCTTTATGACATAAATACCGAACCATGCAACCCAGGCCTTGACACAACCTTCACTATTGAAACTTCACACTATCGAGTGCTAAGTAAGTCTCGCTCGGCGCGGAGCACCCTCGTGCAGCTCGCATATCGATTACAGCTCGCTTCGTACGTTAGTTCCGCTGTACGTGAGAGCTAATCAGCTATTCACGCGCTTCTGAAGAGAACTGCATTGAACGTTACGCTGTTTAATACTGTTGTAGCTTTATAAATTAACTAGCTGTATCCCGCGCGTTTTAATATAATGTAACATGCCAAATACAAAATTACATTAAGTTCTGCATCAAAATTGGCGGACTTTTATCCAAACTTCCACCCCCCATTTAACCCCCGTAGGGATAGAATTTAAATAAAGATCGATTCTTTGCTGACGTCTACGTTATAAAAGAAACATCTGGTCCAAATGTCATGATTCTATTTTCAATAGTTTTGGCTCTGCGATTTTTAGTTCATACGTGAATGAGTGAGCATCCTTTCGATTTTATATAGATTAAGATTTTAAACATGATACAATTACTCCCTTGCAGTACTTAGTAAGAGCTGCTGTGTTCTGGTTTAAAGAGTGTAATAAAAAGACAATTGCATGAGTCATTCCAAGTTAATTGTCAATGATTATAATACGACTATAGCCGGGCATACGTGGGAATTCTATTCTATTTGGAATAGATAATTTATAGATAGCTAGACAAATAGATTTTAGCTAGATACCCATGAATAGCAGTAATCGCTTACAATCGGGCGGACTGCAATTCACTAGTTAGGGTGTTAAGTACAGAAAGAAAGCTTATGATAAAAATACATTCTCAACAACAAACATTATTGATGCGACCAAGCCTAAGTTTTATAAAGATTCATTCACAACAAAGTGACTTAGTTTGAAATAATAAGTTTGTAGCAAAGTTCGTGCTGCAAGAGGCGTTTCGCTGCGAATAGCGAAATATACCAGAAAATATTGTTTACAAGTAAGGAGAAAATAAACTTACAAAACTTACGTTTACGTAAAACAGTTTAAAGTTTGTACACGTACTATCGAAATAAAAAATTAAAAAGTATAAAGCCAGAACCGATCATATTGATTTAGCATGCAGGCGGTTCTCGGATTTTTTTTCGGTCTGATACATATCTGAAATTGGAATTAACATTTTTGTGTTTATTTTTATAACATATCTATAAACTAAGTAAGTATACCTGTAATTAACTAATACTGTATTATTTACATGTGTATTTTGTGTATACATATCTCTGCATATTTATGATGCACTCACGAAATATGAAATTTTTAGCGTGTTTATAATATCACATACTACATGAAACTTTGTACAGAGTATTATTTAGATCTACAAAACAACTTTTTTCGCACAGATACAAAAACAGTATCTGATGACGCAGTGGGAGGCTTGTGACAACAGTATTTTTTTACAAAATAAGTTCACAACACCAATTTATTTGCTACGAGGCTACGAGTAGCGTAGCATTGCTACAGAATCTACGCAAACTTTTCAAACAAGCGCTACGCCGCTATGCTACGTGCCTGTTTTAACACCGCTTTCAACTTTCCCTCCATTATATTCCCCATTGAAAGTTTTTCTTATTTTAACTCGACCGTGTTCCTGTTTTTATAAAATAGTTTTACATTTCGCGATTTCACCGCGCTACGACTTTTTTCATTTCAGCTACCGGTTAGAGCTAAATAAAACGAAACTTTGACTGTGAACATGTTATTTTGTTTTTTTTTAACATGTTTATGTATAAAAAATCCGATTGTCTTGCCTAACTACCTTTTCTTATAGCTATTTATGCTAACCGCGCCTAACATCCGTTTTGGTAACCACAGTGGGTTGATGTCACACAGGAAGACACTATTTCCCATCTCCTGCTTTTTGTCCCCCAGCCTCCTAAGACCCCAGTCTCCTAAGACAACCACGGAAAGAGAGGGAGTGGTGTTATTCAAGACTACACACGATACTTGTGAATAAAAATTACATGTCAAATAATCAATTTATTAAACAATTCGTATAATTTATCATACAATTATTATTTTGTTAAGTAAATAAAAAGCGATTAATATCCCCAATCGCAAGTCAAGAAAACTTCAGATACCCAAATAGGCAGTCACTTAAATCTCGAACCAAAACTTAATTAAACCCGTAAAGTTAGATGACATGAGAAGTTCGCCTGATGTCGTCACTCTGTTGATGGTACAAGTTTAGCGCCGATCCTGCCAAATAGGAACAGGTCCTTTCGATAAATGTAACCCAAACTGTGATTGTTAAGCATATAATACCTATTACTGTCCCACTGCTGGGCACGGGTCTCCTCTCAGTGAGAGGGATTTTAGGCCTTAGTCCACCGCGCTGGTCAAGTGCGAATTGGTAGACTTGCAAACTCGCACTTTTTCAATAATGTGAAAATATTCTGAAAGCAGCAAAACTAGTAAAAGTAAAAGAAATAGTAGTTCTAGCACCCTTTTTAAGCTGTTAGAATTACTATTCCTTCGTAATATAATCAAGTCATTGCACGACTATCAAAAACTATCTAACACTTTTTCTTAATAACATAATCCTAAAGTATAAACCCGACGGATAAACATTATGAAGACAGCCATTAACATTTTATATCACTGAAGCCGACTTCATCCTGTTTATTTGCGGAATCTGAATAAATGTTCTAAAAAGCTCCACAAAGCCTCTTTCATCGCTGTCTCCGAACAGTTAGCATTACTCACAATCCAATTTGATTTTAGAGCGCTCCGCCAGGTTTACGTCGTATTTCAAATTTGAATACACTACAGGATTTTGTAAGCAGTGTTTATTTATTTAAGCCGCTAAAGCTACAGGAATAGAGAATTCATTTTTAAGATTTCTTCTTTGTATTTTTTTTTCTTTTTCGGTTCTTCGTTTAAATAGGATTAACATCTTGTAGGAAAAGTAATCACATTTCAGGGGCTTTTAAACGGACTAATTTGAATCATATCCGCACTATTTATAAGGTCAATGATACTTTCTACTGATTGCTAATTATTTGTATATAATAATATGTAGAAGTATAAAGTTATTGTATTATAATAAAATATATTTATTGTATTGCAATAAAATGTAGAAGTAATTATTTATTAGACAGAAAACGAGTCCTTGTAAGTGATTATAAAAAAATAGAAAAATACTTGAAGGCACTTCAAAGTACTATGATATTCCTTTACCGATCTGATAAAAACTTATCAAAGTCAGAGCATCGCATCGCTTTCCTTTGCGAGCAGCGACGCGGCCACCGCAAGCGCCCCCCTCCCTGCACCCCTCCCCCCACACCCCGCGTCCACACTGAGTGGAAAATTGCATTTCATTGTGTCAACCTTTTACCAACTGTCGGCTGGCAAACCACGCCGATTCAATATCAACTGAAAAATATTTACACATCTCATTCTATTTCTCATCGAAAAAATCTTTCACTTCTATCACCGTAATCTGTTACAAATGGCTCCATCATTCACTGCGTTTAATAACCGACAAAATGTTCTTCGGACGGCGAGAGTCATTTCATTCTCATTATTTGGGCACAGCGTTTGGATAATGGGAGTCTCGGAGTGGGTTCGTAACGGTTATAATGTTATAGTTACATTACAAGCGGATAAATGTTTCCGAGCCGTCATCCAATTAGCTCCGTGCAATGAAACAGGTTGTTGAGTGTAATAGAGCTGTCGCGGTGTCGCGAGAGACTCCCGACTGGAAGAGCTCGTCTTTGTTGTTCGTGTGACGCTAGAGCAGTCAACGTTCAGACACTGAGTAAAGCACTTTACGTGAGTTGATAAAAGTTTCACAGAGAGGTTATGGTTTAGTGAGTTCTAAGCCTAGTAAACTGAATAAGAACAAGCATAGACATCTAGACCTACAAGGGAAATAAAAATGTTTATTTTGTTTTTTATTTGGCCAGATATCGAACTCTCAACCCTTTTCATACTAGGTCATAGTCATCATATGAATCGTCCATATGCTTCCGGAATATCATTTTTTTCATAGAAAATTTCTTCTATCCTTTCATTATGAGAAATGACAAACTGTCCAAAAGATAATAGCTGTAAGCATAGCAGTCAGTATACAAAGTTACAACCAATAGTATTTGTTTGCGCATTATGTTCCTACGATACAACAGACAACATGACTCCGCCAATAAGCTATTAATATACAACGAGATAATAATACAAGCTATTCAAATCAGCATAACAATTGCATATTTATGAGCAATCCATACTAATCCCGGCTGCACAGCAGTGATCCTGTAGCAATAACATTGTATTAGAATATTCGCAATCGGACGCCAGGGATGGGCTTATGCGCGTAGCTGGTACATTACTAGGGGAGAAGGGGGATATTAAGGTATAGTATGGGGCACTTGACTAGATATCCCATTTTAGATGGGATTGTACTAATTTTGGGATATCTGTCCCGCTGTCCCTAACGAAGACTAAAATGTCCCTCTTCCATGTGAAAGTGAATTATATGTATATGTATTAGGTGCTGGCACTAAAATAAAGTTCCTTTCGGCATGTTCATGCGACATTTTATTATTTGAAAATTATTTCTTATTCCAATAAATACGGAACAACTGCTTAGATTACGTTATGAAGATACTTAAGAAGTCATTAGCGAATCTCTTTCCTCTCGTAAAGTAAATCTGTGTCAAACAGGAAAGAGTTAGGGCGATAAATCGTTTTTTTTTCTATAGTATTTCATTTTACTTCACTTTATAAAATGTTTTACGATACAGCGAGTATACGAGCATTTATTTAATGTGGTTATAGATTATCATTATATCAGTAATATGTTAAAAAAAAACGTTTATAAATTTAAGAATATTCTTTATAAATATAGGCCGTATTGGCCAAATAGGCCTATTGTCATCGCCAACGGTCGCCATCTGTTAATCGTTCTCGTATGTTACCTCCTACAGTATATCTCACTTCATTTTTATACCAATTGGTACAAGGGATGGAAAAATATAATCTTAGTTTCTATTTGTGGCCACCATGGTCTATTGACACGTGATTGTGAACCGTAGTAGGCCGCCTTAGGTGAGCGAGATAGGCGCTGTAAATTGATCAGAATAAACTCAATCGCAATTGTCAGTGTATGCATTTGAGGACTCGTATGTTTTTTTTTAATATGTTTGAAGTAGCAAATAACCATTCAGTTCACCTGATGGTAAGAAGTCACTGCCCCCCATGGACATCTGTAATCAACCCCAAATAAGATCAAAGTCCTACCTGAGGTCGGCCAGAGATGCGTTGCTACCCCTGAGGACTGAGCTGGAAAGCCTCGGATTAGTATTTCACTTACCACATCCTTCATCGTTCAAACTAGAAAACACAGGCGCTGAACACTGCTGTTGTAAGACAGAAATAGGTGTAGCGATGTTGCCGCCGGAGTCGAACTCCGAAGAGTTCTACCACCTCTAAACTACTGAACAACTTTTATGTTGAACGGAGAGGCTTATTTGTCCAGTCTCTTACTTGTCATTTATGAACCGTTCCTGTTGCTTGTATGAGCTCTTAGTACTAAATGTTTCCTGCATGAAGTGCTTTTCCCCTGAGCTGTACATATACTAACAAAGAGCAGGCTAAGAGACTGTCAATATTTGTATTAACCATTTTACTGAAACGCGAAATATTGTAATAAGAATTTTAGGAAAATAGTTTTGTAATATGAATTTTAAGAAAATTAATTAAGACTATGAAAAAAGTAGAATAAAGATGATTATTTTAATACACAGTTTGTAAGTTATTGCTTCTGTAGTCTCATCCGACCCTGAAACAATATAGCCAAGAAATAGCTTTATTACTGTCAAATAATACGTGTATTAAATTCAATTAATTAAATTAATTTATATAAAATAAAATTTTAGAAATTAATTAAATTAATTTATAAAATTTTATATGAGTATCCACTTCATTTTATTTTTGAGGAATAAAAAAACTGTCATGGCATTCCTGCCTAATCATAGACTGCAACTAAACATCGAAGTAGGTATTTCTACCAAACATAGTGAATATAAAGTGGTTTAATCACAGCATTATTTAAGAGTGGGAGACCTCAGCTTAGTGATATCGCGAGTAGAAATAATCTCCATTGTCGGTTCATTAATACCCGCGATTGCCGCACTGTCGCCGCGCCACTCAACTTCCCGCTAACCAATATGTATCTTGTCAACGCAGCACAAACGTTATATATCACAAAACAACGCACGATATTTTAGACAGTATTTACTTTGCATTTCAGCATATTATAGCGTACACGCTACTGCTCATTTCATCTTTTAGAATGCGGTGGCACGCGCTTAAACATACTACATATAAACATAGCATGATACGTATGTAGAAATAGTACTCGTAACAGAGTGCTTTGGATTTTAATTATTTTATAGGTCCAGGCAAGATTCCAATTTAATGTATCTTAGTGCTGAAGTAATGTACGTAAGTATTAAAAACATATTTACTTGTCTGAGAACAGTTCTCAACGTTTTTTCACGGTGTGCCACCTCCATTGTTTTTCACTTGTTGGACTATGGCTTATTTACCTTATACTCAACTATATGCATAAAGGTTTTGTAATTTAAAGTGAAACTTCATAGTATTAAGAGGGCCAATGAAGTACCTCTAAATTTCTAGTATTTTAACCCAATAGTTATTGACTTCATTCTGTACGCAATACGCAAATACGCAAATGTATTCGTATGAATGTAGGAAAGGTAAAAAATATTGACGTGAATATATTCAGAGTGTGAGTAACGTTGATAAATATTAAAAATTCAGCGCTAAAAGCGCTCGCTGAGTCGTGGAGCGCGGGGCGATCCCGCCGTAGAGTTATTGTACTTAGAGTAGGAGTGCATAGATAGTTCTGTCAGTGCGAGTGCCTAACAAATAATAAAAGAGGAAAGATAACAAAGCTATATTTATCCTTGTTTAACCACTTTATTACATTACCTCGCCTTGTTTGCTTTTTTTTTCGATGGACACATTTTAGGCTAGTTCACCTTCTCTAAATATAATAACTCTATGGGTCCCGCCGTCGCTAAACTTTACTAGCATTTTATTATTCCAGCGCTGGAAACCCGCGCTACCAAACAAACACAAAACGCTTGCTAGATGTAAATGAAATATTTCACGGCTACTTGTTTTGGTAATAAGCTACGTAATTACAACTTGCATTCATTAAAATTAACCTCGTTCGCTTTGAATAGTATTTCTATAACTTTGATTGTGTGAATGTTTATGTTGTGCATTTTGTGTTATTTTTGAAGCACGTTTTAAAGTAAACCGAACAATACTTTTTTGGTAAATTCAATTTTAATCTATTTAACTCCCTGTAAATATAGTACTCGTACCTACCTAATCGTTTACAAAAGTACTACTTGTACATTTTTATAGCTTAAAAATGACGCGACAATGTTGGAGGCTAAGATTTACTTTGGGTCATTGAGACAACGGAGTAAGTAATTAAGTAATCATATTATACCGAATTATTTATAACCAACTATATCTTTTAATATTCTTACAGGAATACAGGAATCTACATTATTCGTTCTTGAGAACATATTTTAAGAGAAACAATTCGAATTTAAACTTAATTTTCCAACTGACCCAGATTTATAAAATGCAGTATTACAGCTAATTTCCAAATGTGAAATAGACAATTTTCATGTAAAGTTTTCTCTCTTCAGATTTTGGAGATGCATTCGTTTTTTCCCGCCGCAGCCGCTGCTCCAGTTTGGAAGTCGGCGCGAAGCGGGTCACGGCGGCTATTGTTGTGACGTCACTATTCAATCGCCTCCGATACTCTTTGAAACGCAAACTAAGGCAATAAAGTGAATCGCCGTTTCAGCCCCCAAGGAGGAATATAGGAAATTAGTTCCGCCTTTCGGGTTTCATCTCATTATGACGATACAGTATGAAATATATAAATCGTAGTAAGAATTCAACCTTCTAAGGCAGATAAAAGATTTATTTTTCATGCATCGTAAAAATTTTTAAAGCAATTTGGATGTGTTTTTACAGTACCATTAAATAATGACCAATATAATGTAAAAAAATAGTTAGTGTGATATTAAAAAAAAAAGTAGGCATGATATTCATTATTTCAAATTATCGACTCGTACTACAAATAAAATTAAATGTGAAAGCTCACACTATGTGACAAAGATATTAACTAAATATTACGATTTACTAAATCACTAATAATGTCACGAAAAACTACATTTCTTACAGATACCATTACGAAGCAAAGCGCTTAATTCTACGCATCAATACGTAAGAGCTGACCTCACCTTTGGCTTCGGGTTGATAGTGATTTATGGTCAGAGTGCGGGACTCTGGAAAACTATTTGCTACAGTTTAGTTCGTTTTCCTTGTTTCCTGTGACTTAACTAAGTTAGTGGTATGTCGTTCGTGTAGTATATTGGCCGTTAACTTCACGAGTTGAAGTAGTCCACGTCTCGACTAAACTAAACTAGAGTTTATCACCACAAAATTAATGTTAAAATAGATAAATACCTGATTTTTTTTTAAGAAATATCAAAAATTAGCTATAATTCATATTTATTCTGGATGCTATGCTGCCAGGTAGATTTAAATGATATTAGACATCCCGCAGAGTACGTCATGGAAAACCTGGGACTCATGGAAAAAATGGAACTGTATAAGCATTTATATTATTAGGTAATACTTTGTTTTTTTAGTCTTTTACTATCATTTATAATTTATTAATCGAAACAGTCGTACCGGTAAAACGAGTATTGTCGTGTATATTTCACTTTACAAAAAAATTGTAGGTGTTACTTTTAATGAGAAGGTACTACCACTAAATGTAAATGTTTCTTTCCCCAAATGTACTCTCGTTTCAAAAAGGCACCAAAACCCTGTTCGTAATTTTGGGACAGCGATCTTCATTGTCTATTCTTTGAAACGGCAACCCAGAACGGATTTCATCTTTCCAAACTTTTTGAACATTTTTACTTTGAAACAATAGACACCGAATAAGAACATCTACGTTATTAATATTTTAAAGTTTATTCTTACGGAATGTTTAGTTAAGTTAAGACAAACGTAATTCTTATATGTAGATTAAGTAAGTTATTACGTGGCATTTAATCAATAAATCTTTTATAGAATTATTAGAGATATTTTAAGAATTATTCTGGAATCTTACGGTAGGTAGCTGACTTGTATATAAAGTTACCATGTTAGTCCTCAAGAGTGGCAATGAAACTGTGATTAAATATATACGTAGATATGTTGTCCCTTTTATATGGAGTTGCTCACAGACGATCCTAAACGGTAATTACTGTCACATAAGTTCGTTTGCTTCATTTCTATGTATGTAGTATATGATAAAATTTTCCCCCTGTAACATTTGATGTTCAAATTACACGGTACATTAAACATTAAATTATTTACTGAAAACCAAAAATCGTATTTAATGGCAATCTCATTAAATAAGGAAGAAGCTTTTAGGCAAATTCGCAAATCGTCAATCCTTAGGGATTTGGCGACATTCCTCCCACAATGCCAACATAAGCTCATTCAGATAAAATATCTAAAGGGCCTCAAAATATGGAAATGTCATAATAATTTGAACTTAGCTTTATAAGTTACGCTTGGGATTTTAAAAGAAAATCCGAATTGTCATTCCATTTAGTATTCCAAGAAATGTATTATAAACGACATTGTCCAAATGTGAGCTTTGTGTTTTGCCTGTTGTAACGCCCACACTTGTTAGGTTTCATTAAATATTCTTAAACAAAACATTTCTGTGCCTAAAACCTCCTAATTCGATTCGACATTTTTTTTTCTCAAACATGTATTTTTATATTTCTCTTTATTTTATATTCGGATCTTGGTAACTTATGTTC
>DWPV01000875.1:0-24055 GCA_018251915.1 Urbanus proteus proteus | reverse complement strand
GGATGTTACCTAAGTTTAGATAAGTATTCCTTTTTACTTTTTAACGCGGGTGAAACCGCGGGGATCAGCTAGTATACCTAATATATTTAAATTTTCAGGCCTTTTGGGGACATAACATACCTAAGTAAGTTTATATAATACGATTATTAATATTATGATATCGGTTGGTACTCTGAATGCAAAATTCAGCACATTATCACATTGTTCTATGTTATCTTTTATCATACCTATTGTTATCAGTATGACACGCGTTAAGTCAAAAATTTTATTACACGAGACTAAAATAGTTTCTTACAGCTACAAGTATTTATATGAGTAATGTACGAAATATATTTTAATAATAAAAATTAAAATTTTACATACCTACAACGTAAAACACAAACATCAAGAAACAATCCAGTATTCACAATAATTTAATATGTATTAAAAATATAAAACGGCTATTTATGTTGTTTTGATTAGGTACCTATATAGGCACTTAATTAAACCATATATTTATTGTCTTTTTCAAATGGTTAATCTTGGAAAATGCTGCATAGGCTTTTAGAATGTACCATCCGTCCTACTGATACGTGAACCACCCAAACCTTATCTAATTCGCAGATTGGATTTATCGGATTGACTACGTCAATTGACTGATAATATATTTAATTCAGTAATAAATAACTTTACTATATACATTGACGTGACTAACAAAACAATAATCCTTTGATGATACCTACCTAGAAGTATTTACTATAGATGGGCTATTGTGCAAATCACAATGAATAAAGCGAATGTAGCAGAACTACTTCAAAACAAAAATAAAAAATTAGATCATCTGTGTAGGTGCAAAGAATGCATCTCGGAAGCAGGAACATCTCTCTCCAAGCTCGACGATGCTGGCAAATGGCCAAAAGCAGATCTCAACTGGCTTCTGTCACTCCATCGTTCTCTCGAGAGCTTATGTGATGTAAGGGACACGCGCCAAATCTATTTTGGTTTTAACATTTCAAACCGAAAAATGTTTAAAGCCTATAATCAACTTATCGAATAGCTTTCATAATAGGTATAGTCAGAAAAAACCTACGTAGAAAATCTACGCAACAAACGATATTCAAGCTAATATGGAAATAGTTTCATCGTCAACCCATTATTGTCCCACTGCTGGGCACGAGTCTCCCCTCATTATGAGAGGGATTTAGGACTTAGTCCACCGCGCTATCTAATTGCGAATTGATAAGTAGACGTTAGTATGTGGCAGTTTATATTATAGGATATAGGTACTTACTAGAACATTACATTTTGTAATTCTTCTATCAAAAATGACTTACCTACATCAAATATAATTTTAAAGTGTTTAAGCTTCGTTATGGAAAGGCCGACAACTGACAACAATGAACATGGTTATTTATTTGGTCAAGTGGAGTTCAGCTTCGTTTCGGCTGACTCATGAATATTATTGTCGTGTTCAATACAAACATATGGAAGTTTTAGTTGTTGATATGTGAACGAATAAATTCGCAGAGAATGACGCCATTCTCTTGATACAGGTGTAGTTGTTATATTCACGATAATTTTGAAATAATATTATCGATCTTTCGTTTATTGTCCTTTGATTAAAGTCAATGTTTCTTTATCTAAAGTTTTAATTATAGACAGGGATTTGGAAAATATGATCCAGTGAAAGAATGAAACACTCAAGAGAAAGCGATCTCGCGGTCAACAAGTAGGTAAGTATAAAAAAAACAAAAGATAAACATTATGCGATAAAATTAGGATAGGCATAATGTTTGGAAAAAATATAAAATTTTAAATCCAATTCTTTTTTTTAATCTTAACATTTTTAGTCTATTTTTCAATAATTGCTAGTCTCTATTGACGTCACTTCTATAACAAACATTTTTTCGGGATGCTGCGTCCATGCGTTATTACAATGTTTACTAACGCAATGACATCACGAGTCAAGCAGAATAGCAACTAGCTATACTGTTTTAGTTTAATAGTTAATTTTTAGTTTTATATGTTAGTTCCTGTTAGTTCATTGTTTTGAAATAGATGAATAAAGATTCTAAGAAAACAATTGTGCGCAAAAATTAATAGTAGTATGTAATTAATAGTCTTTTAAGGACACTTCAGTCACGTAACAAAGCAAGGCATTTCTTTCAACTCCAGGTTAGACTCAGGTTTTATCTGAATTTATTAATGTCCATGAGTGACAGTACCTACATACCTATCGTCAGGTAGACTGCATGCTCGTTTGTTACTTCAATATCATAAAAAATGTTATTTATGTAAATTCAGTATTTGTTTTTATTTTACCAAATGTATAAAATCAAGTATAGCCCGATTTGGTCCTCTTAATTTATCTGTGATATGGTGGTAAATTAAGATGATTTTTGTGTTTATTGAGGAGGGACACAGGTTTCTTAATAAAAGATATCGTGGTTTATACTGTTATAATATTTAGTTTATTTATTAAACGTTTGTTACACTACTAACATTCCTATGTGGCATAAATTTAATAATCCATGTAGGTATGGCGGTTATATTTACGACGAAATATTTTTGGCAGTAATCGTGAGTGCTCACGTCGGGAATCGCCTGTTTTGCATGCCATCCCGTTCTTGGGAGTTTATTTTTGGCCGAATATATACGTAATTTTGGGTAAGTTGGGATTCCAAGGTCATAATAAAGTCAAGAATGAATTGTTATTTATTTTACATTTCTTTCGTTTCTAATGATATTTCGAAGATGCAGATTGAATCTTTGCACACATGAGAACTACCAAATGTAGTCTGTAAGTACCCACCTAAGAAGTAATTTACAGAATAAGCGGCCTTTAAATTCAAAAAGTTAAAATAAAGAATGGAGGCAAGAGCCCAATGCCCATTAAAATTAATGCTTTAGATAGGTAGGTACATACGTGTTATTGAATAACAGCCATAGAGTCATAATCTAGACTAGTACAGTACAACAGTAGTCGTATATTATTTAAAATATGTGTGCCATCATTTTGCTATAGATTACCCACTTGACTATACCTACGTAGGCGTTACGTAGCCCGTGTCAGAACACCTAACAAGGAGATTGCTAGCCGGGCGCGCCCTGCCGAAGCAGCATAGACGTCGACATGTAATAGCGGTCAGGCCGGCCACTCCGGCCAGCCGATGACCTGGATCTGAGGGAAGCCCGACAGAAGTGGGGGGACTCCGGCCGACCGGACCGTTTTCCGACTTCACTTCGCTCTTTCATAACCATACCGTTGTCACGTCTCTTATTTGAAACCACAATCGTTTTCTATAAAACTCCTATTTATTATAAAATTCACGTCATAAGCACATAAGATAGGTAGGTACTCCATAATGTCTGAACGAGACATAGAAAGTATGCTATAGTAGTGTATGTGCAATATTTTGTTCGGTTTCAACGTTCGCCATCGCCACTTAAAGACGGGTTTCCCGCCCACGCGACTTTATGGCGCCTGACCAGATCTGTACCCACATTTACACATAGCTATGTTACGGACATACAGAATAATACTTGCTTAGAAACGGATGTACCTATAGTTACCCCATAATTAAAGTAAGAATAAAGTTGGTAAAGTAGGTACTTAAAAATACTACTTATTGTTCTTATTAATTGCTGTAGTTAGGCGTTATGTAGTTAGACTTTCAATGAAAAGAATGTATATCCTGTTTCCTTTAGGTACTTTGTTATCGATCTTCGGGCCTGTAGTAACTTTAGGTATTGTAGATATTGTACCGTGTTTGTAGGCTGTTATAATTTTGTTGACACTTAATCAGAAAGTTGGTAGAGACAGCAGGCATTTTAATAGTGGCTTGCGACTCAAGGTCGTGATATGACGTCGTATCTCAGCAACAGGCGAGAACGCCAACTAAACAACGCAACAAGTGCCCGCGCCCGGCCCGGCGCCCCCGCGCTTGCCGTGCTATTAGCGAAATAGCTGTGCTGCGCCCTAATAATGATACATTCGATTTTGAAAGTATCGTATTTATAATGTATTGTAAGCTGAACGATCATGATTAAATAGTTAGAAATTCTGCAAACTCAATTTTTGACGCTAGAAATACCTATCTCTTCTGGTCTCAGTGTCTCAGTAACAAATTTACAAGGCATAGCCCATGAAGAGTCGCTCGTCACTTACTAGTAAAATCGACCAAAATCAGGTCGCACGTTCTCTAAAGGGATAGAAGAAGGTTGAACTAAGGTATGATTTTGATATTCATTCAAAATAATACGTAATTGGCATGCATGTATTATCATTTCTCGTATGTTTCGTGATATTAAGTAGGTATCTGTTTGTGTCGGTGCTTCTCGTATCATTCGTTTCCCGGCCAAGAATCGAGTGATTACGTGCTATCGGCAAAGCGCGTGCGTCATCGCCTCCACACAAACTGATAAGCCGCCTACAGTTATCATTGCAAATAATATGTTTATACATTCATCTGACTAGAGTACCGAGGAAGTTTTGAGCTGAAGTTAACATTGCGTAGCTTAGCGTTAAAAATGGACTAAGTATTTAGGTACAGTGACGCCATATTTTTCTTTAAGGGAAATAATTACTTACATAGGTTCTTATTTAAAATACCTACTTACTTAGACACTGAATTTTGATAAGGAGGTCTTAATGATAGCGAGTTCAAGAGATAAGTTAAATATAGGAAAATGTCAACTAGCCATCCGTAAGTTAAATATGCTAATGAATGAACAATAAATAACATTTTCAAAGTGTTATTCGTGGTTTGAAATTATTATAAAATAAGAATTATGCACGGCTCTAGACTAAGAGAATGTACGGAGAACGAAGGTATAACTACAAAGCCAATACCCGTTCTAGTCGAGCGCAACCGTTACGAAATCAGTGCTGCATGAAAATTACGCTGCGTCGCTTTTGCTACTGCTACTAATACACAAAAACACAAATTACTTATTCCGTAATCAATAATAATAGGTAGCTGATTTGCATGTGTACCTAGTTCAATATTATGTAAACTAGGTTACCCATCAATAAAGTTAACAAACAGTATAGGACTTGTTACATTGTTACTGTATTCGCTAAACCGTTTGCTAATTTGATAACATTTCACATTGAACAATTTTATTATTATTTAGTAATTAAAATTATAAGCACGGTGTTAAAGTCCGTGCATAGATACGTATAAATAGATTACGAAGAGCGACCGATCCGGTTGCGGTGAAGGAAGGAGATAGATACAACGCGACATGAATCACTTCTCAGCGGGCGTATAGGGAGGCGCACGGTGCGGGCGCGGGTGGCGCGGGGAGTTCAGCGTATAGCCGAACGGAACGAAACGAACCAACGACAAAGTACAACTAAAAACAGTTGAACAGTCATCCGCGGAGTGGCAGCGTGCGTCGCTTGTTTCTGGAATTTACGTTCATCCAAAATATTACAACGGATAGATAATATAAATAATTACATACACGTCGGTAATTGTTATACGCGAAAAAGAAAGTGGCGTTGTTGTAAGGTAGTGCGAGTGAGACGTGAGTGACGATATTGAAGGTGTGTGTGTGTGTGGTGGCGTGGATCGTCGCGCAATTATTAACGATGATTCACTTGCGCGCGGGTGAAATGCAGCCTATCGGACTTGTTGACATATGTTTAGAAGGGGTAAACAAATGATATCTAAACAACTCCTTGGATAATGGTGGACTGATTCATTACACCGCGGCAGGTAAGACATCTTTTTAAATCAATCTAAAACCATAACACTGTAGTAAATGCTTACGGAATCAAGGAACTGGGCAGCTATTTGGGCTAGCCTAACATTTTTATTTTCACCTGTTTACGTTCGATTGACGGGTCAAGGACTATTAGGATATTTTGTGTATCAATAGAAAAATGTTATTTGATTACGTTATAAACATACACAGAAATGATAGGAAAGAAATGAACTCTTACTATATTTTCTTTTATAGGTAGTGAAACCTTTTATATGAACATTAGTTGATTATATTATATTATTGTGAGGAGATGTTGATTACTTAATGTATGTAAACATACTGGTTTTAATTTAAATTCTTAGTGTATTTTTACATTTTTTTATATATATTTTTTACGATTTACAACTCCTAGCTTGTATAACCGTCTAAGCTTGTAACTGTTTGACATCATCACTATTATTTACTTCGTATGTAAAGGTATATAAATATGTTAATGTAGAATACCTAATTTATACAAGCACAAATGTATTTTGTTAGCCATACAATTACTTATTAAAAATACAGCTAGTATAACTGTATTTATAAAAATTTTAGGACGAACGATACCATACTTTAGAAGTCTTAGAATGAGAATATCTTTTACTGAAGCAAAATCTAACCACATACGTGCAATGTGAAAACACAAACAAGATCTTAGGCCGGTGCAAGCCCAGTGCGGCAGTGTAAGGTGTTAGTGATAGGTGGAGGCAAAACAAGCTGGCGGCGTGCAGGCGGCCGACACAGGCGTCGCCAGGGCCGCCTGGCCTGGCGCCAGGCCGGCGGGCGGCGGCCGACCGCCGGGATTCCTTTGTCTCGTTACAACACCGATCGCCGCACTGCCGCACCGTCCTTCATATTATATCTACCTGCTGCATCTCATTACCTTTCATTACATGGGAAACCCCCTGTCGCAATAGAGAGTGCGCTTATTTTACCTGCGATTATACCCATGACTGTAGAACTTGACATATTGGAAAATAAAATTCTTCATTACATAGTGGTAATACAATGACTAGGTATATACTCCGCTATTTGCAACTGGTTAATAAAAAGCGCACACCAGTGGCGAGCTACAGAATCCGATATTAGTAGATCCGCCCGATCGCCGATGGAACGGGCGAGTTAAGCTTGTGTGCGTAGTGCGTACTGCGCTTATTTTCTGGCTCGTTATAAACGAGTAGAGTGGCTTGCCTGTCTTCGATTCTGAGAAATTGTAACGCCTTCTTGGAACGCAGCAACGCAGTCGTCCACGAATGCCTCAGAGTGAGCGCAAAGCGAGGTCGCCATCCGTACTGTACAACTACATGTATACGGATTGTGTTTAAATAAACACCCACACTCGCGAAACACTGTTCTCACATCTCACTCGGTTACTTCACGCTTGAATACAATATTTTTATTAACCTGTAGTGTAGTGCAATGAGTAGTAAGCGACAGTTTGTTTAAAATAAGTGCTTTGTCTATCAAATTATGGCAATTAATCTGTGTTAAGAACCGTATTTGATTTTTACCTTTTAGTGTGTTGGACATTAGTTTTAAAACATGTACCCTATGATATTTAAAACCGTACATACAATATAAACTTAAAAATATCATTAGATTGATGTTCCAAACAGATGAACATGAAACAATTTATAAATTGTACACCGCGCGTAAAATCGGGGATACCCTTGTTCATTAGGCCGTTAGCGCGTGTTGGTAGCTACGTCACGGTGATGTCACGCCGCACACTCATAGACATAACATAGCTCGGCACATGCGCCGTGGGTGAACTCATCCCCGCGCCACCTCGCTGCGTTCACTAGTATTCACTACTTGTTGACGGTACGATTCAAGCTAGCGCTTCTAAAACATAAACTGTGATTTAAACATAATTGTTTACAGTATTAAGTAAAATGACACACAATTGTTAAACATCATAAATTAACGAAGGTAAATACTCACAGGCAAAAAATAGCTGTTTAGCATGCATTGGAATACAGCACCAAGTCAAAAAACTTATTTTAAATTAGTACTGCTTATATAAATAAGCAGTACTAATTTAAAATAAGTTTTCTATAAGGTATTTAACTTTTTAAATATACATAACTTTAAATATACATAAATACATATAAAAAGCAATAACGTTTTATACATTATTTTTTCTAATATTCAAAAAACAACAATTATGCAATTGATCATGGGCATATTTTCTACAAGAAAATGTAACTACTTCTTAACCATTTCACGGTAATTGCACACTTCGAATTCAGTTAAAGTGTATTTCATTCAATTTTAAAGGTTTTTAGTCATGGGCGATGTTGCTCGTAGAAAAATTCTAACCATAAAAAACGCGAAAAAAATGCGTGGGCTGGATTTCTGTAAAAATATTTTAAAAAGGGCATCATGCAATAAATTTTTAAGTAACAGAAAATAATAAAAAGTAAAGAATAAACATATAAAATATCAAATGGAATGAATATTCATTTTACAAAATAAACTAATTGTGATAGATTTTTTTAAAACAGAAATTTATCGATGGTACAAACAAACATACATAGCAAATTTTATTTTATTAATATGAATTCTCATTAATAAATTCATATACGAATATGCGTATCATCACTAAATATAAATAGCAATTAATGCTTCATTAGAGCTGAAGAAAGATGCGTGTCATTGTTGGATTTTTCCGACATATAGTAACTTTAATAGTAAAAGTACAATATTTATATTTGGAACGACACGTACAGAAAAACAATAAAAATATTTTTAACAAAAAAATTAAACCGACTTCTATGTCACTAAAAAGTATGAAATAATTTTAGTTCATTCGAATAAATGTTATTTAAGTACATAGTTCTGAAGTCGGCGCTTATTTACATGATAATTCAGCGAAATATGTGTATGATTTTAAGCGCCTCCTCCTTTTCGAAGTCGGTAAAAAATAATAAAGCAGTGTACAATTTTTTTACGACTTTTGTTATAATAAAATCGCTGTTAACATAAAATATTATTGAAATTATACATAACAATTTATTTCTCTTCTTTCAGGCACACAAGTCGCGGGTACGATGCCGCTGACACAAGAAAAACGTTTGGACAGTAATTTCTCCAATAACAATGATCACAGTTATCTTCATAAGAAGTTTAAGAAAATGGCATCTACTGTGTCTGTTTTTCCTTCTAATACATCAAAGAGCGAGGAAAACAGGCACAGGGAATCAAATGCTAGTTGCAATTCTTCAATCTCAAATGGAAGCATTGCGGCAGCGCATCCAGAAATAGAAAAGATTAAGGAACAGTATGATAAGCAAATTGCAAATTCAGAAAGAAATGTACAAATTAATTTTAGTGATGAAAACTCTAGGTTAAGTGATGTAAATAATATTGTTCAAATATCTGGTAAGACCAGTTTTCCTGAAGAATTTCCAAATAAGACTGAAAATCTTGAAAATGATTTTATCAAGGATACTTACAGTGGTGGAACGGGCCGCTATATATGCCCTTATTGTAAGTTATCATGTGCCAAGCCTTCGGTTCTCCAAAAACATATCAGAGCTCATACCAACGAAAGACCTTATCCTTGTATACCTTGTGGATTCGCTTTTAAAACAAAATCCAATTTATATAAGCATCGAAGATCAAGAACTCATGCGTTAAGACTGCAAGGTCCTGATTCGTCTACTACAATTAATGACGAAGATTTATCTGGTGGGTCAGAAAGTGACACATCTATACCGCCCACCTCTCTGTCTGACACTGGGTCAGACGCTTCCATAATTCGCATTGAAAATACAAGATCTCATGAATTTTCTTCTCCTGAATTAATAAATGATAACAACGCGCCATCTACAAGTCCAAATATTATTTTAAATGATAATAAATCAAAAACAATTTATAAACCCAAGTTCAGAGCAGCATTTTATCAAGGCGTTGACGAAAAAGATAAGACAAAGAAAACGATTTCCCCGAATGCCGACTTTCTTACGGAACATATCTCTAAAATTATATCAGATAATGAGGCCATTGTTGATGTTATTGAAACACCTTTGCAAAAAAAATATGGTAAAATTAAACAAATTGCAGAAAGCAAACAATTTATGCTTGACAATGAAATAAGACCAGACGTAATTCCTTTAAACTTAACGAAACATAGCAATGAGGCTGACGGAACATTCAGAAAACGATCTCACTCGGAAAGTTTCACCAATTTTGAAGATCAAAAACACCATTTAAACCCTGAAGGTTCAATCATAAAAGATCTTTTGCTAAAAAATAAATCAAATGGTTTATCTAATGTTACAAGTGAATTATTAGATGGGCTTGGACCTCTTTATGTTTGTCCATTGTGTCAAATTATATTTAGAAGTGCTGACAATTTTGAAATACATAGGATGTATTACTGTAAAGGTAGTATTGCTAACAGTCCGACATCTATTAATATGGCACAGAAAGATGTAAAAAACGCAACAAGACCAGAAAATATATTCATGAGAAGTAATTCCATTAATGTTCGGTTGCCAGAAACTCAAGTTAGTACAGCTACTAAACTCAATGTTTGCACAAAATTGCAGTCCTTAAAAATTAAACCAGATAATCTTATTATAACAAAATCTGAATATAATGATGTAATTGCACCTTTACCATCTCCAGGCCCTTTACTTGGTAATACTCGACTTGTGGATACGAGAGGGTCGTCTGATATCAATAGAAAAACGGAAAATTTGAGACCAAGAACAAAAGATTCCAGTCCAAGACGAAAACCTGATAGTACATCAGAAGCTTATAGCCCCAGTATTTCAGAGATCTCGGCTCCACGTTCTGCAGATTTATATTTACAACCTAAGATAAGGTGTATGGACACAAATCAAATAACTTTGCGCTCAATTGAGGAAATTTCGCAACATATGAGACACAGTTCAACTTCTCTACAAATGTTTGGAGGTGAAGTTAAAATAGTTGATCATTCAGGAAGCACTACTACGCTACGCATTGAGCCTAGTAAAAACCAACTTTCTCCAATAATGGTACAACAAAATCTTTCTCCTTCGAAATTTGCAAATGACTCAGAAGCAAGTAGCGTGGTTGTTAGATCAGGATTACATTCCGGAGGGACAATAGTTCATAATCCTCCTACACCAAAGGAAATAATAAGTACGCCACAACCACAGACTCCTAGAATCGCAATGTCAACTTCAACAGCTCAAAACATGCTCAATATTCATGACATTACTCATTTCCAATTCCCACCTCTTAGTGCTATTACTGCCTATAATCCTCTAACTTTACCCCCTCTTAGCCCATCTTCATCACCTAATGGCGCTACTACAATCTTACACGGCGGAAAGCTAATTCCTCACGTACCAGGGATACCAGGGCCAAATACACCAGGAGTTTTCGTTGGAAATTCTAACATATCGACAAAGTCGTTGAATGGCGATGTACATAAAATTTCTTTGCAGACACAAACCGATCATATTCAAGATTCTTTGCGAGTAAAAAGCCCCGCGGGAAAAACTCCTATCGTTTCTAGCAATGAAAGATCTCAAAGTGTAAAAAGTCCTAATTTAAAACTATCTCACATGGAGCAGGATATCTTTAGTCAAAACAGAGATAGCACAAATCCAGATATTCAACATGTATCGGCGCTACCTATAATAAAAATTAAGAATGTTGATGATACAGTTACATATACATCTAATGTAGTTCGTACATCGACAGGCAGACAAGATGGAGGTCTAAAAAGAGGCTTAGATGGACTCCCTAGGTCTCCAGTTTTAAAAGAAAACACAAACTATATTGTGGCTAAAAAGACTAAAGAATATAATCATCAGATGCCAACGAAAATTATTGACATAAAATCAGAGGCCAACGAAATACGTAATTTCAATTTTGAAAACTTAATAACTAAAGCTGAAATATACAATAATCAGATCCAAAGTTCATCTGAAGTCCAGAAAAATACGAATGCTCTTGAAACAGACCACAGTTCAATTCCAAACGAAAGATCTGAAACGTCATATTTTCAGAAAAATGTGGTAGCAAATTCTACTACAGAAGAGAGGAAACCAAAATTTTTGCGACCATCAACTTTACCTCTCAAGCCGGGCACGTTCACGCCGAAAAGACACCATGGCATAACACCTAACGCGAATACAATGCCATTGGTGTCTCCAGAAACGCCTCGACCCGCGAAGGCTTACGGTCAACTGTATTTAAATGGAAATGCCTATACGTATCTAGGTCTCAAATGCTCTACAAAAGTCTTCTATTGTACAATTAATCGCCCACAGCCGACATACGTACCAAATCAACATTTTCTGTCTATGTACAGTAATTGGCAGGTAAATAAAGCAAATTAACAAATAAATAATAATAATACAATACTGAATTGATGATTGTGACATGAATGCATGAATATGTTTACAGTTATTATCAGAGCTGACGCCAGACCCGCTGGGATTGTCAGCATCGTCTGCTATGTCTCTATATGACTCACGTCATCGACCGCAGAACGTGGCGGTCTCTGTAATCAAACAGGATCTTATATTGACTCATTCATCGCAATGGAATAAAAATGCAATTAACGATAAAAAGGTATGAATTCGTAACGTTATTTTATACATTATTTTTTTATTTAATTTCAAAAGATAGAATTTATGAATTAATATTTATTACATTTAATCCAATTTTAAAATAAAACGAAGATTTCGAGCGTTAAGTCAGATAAGCTCATAATGATTTATTAAATGTTTTCAGATTATTTCGTCAGTCGATGCTAAAAAAATAGAGGACGCTAAAAATACCCCTTTTGATAGTACTACAACTCCAAAAAAAGAATTAACAGGCGGTTTTGAAAGCAATGAGGAATATACATATGTTCGAGGTCGAGGCAGAGGGCGTTACGTATGTTCTGAATGTGGAATAAGATGTAAAAAACCTTCAATGTTAAAAAAACATATAAGAACACACACAGATGTGCGACCATATACATGTGTACATTGTGCTTTTAGGTAACTTCCATTATTTTATACATACTATTTCCACATGATATACTAGCTTTTGTCTGCAGCTTCACACGCTTCTCTTAATACATAGGGACAGACAGAGGAAAGCGACATTGTTTTATACTATGTAGTGATAAAAAAATATATTTAACATTGTATGTTATATTTAACAAGCCATTTATTAAATTCCAGTTTTAAAACCAAAGGGAATTTAACAAAACACATGAAAAGCAAAGCTCACTACAAAAAGTGTTGCGAATTGGGCATAAACCCTAACGAGGGCAATGATGGCGAAGGAGTGGAGACAAGTCAATGTTCAGGTGAAACTGATGACGAAACTGAATCGGACGGGGATGAAGGAAATGAAGGCGAAACAGAATCTAGCGGTGAGTTTATATAAGCACTACGTTATAACTATTTGTAGTTATGTGTTTTATCTATGGTGTTCTTGTTTTGTTTATAGGATATTGTATTTGTAGCCATGGAATAGATGTTTTGTGGTCTAAATTTAAATCATAAGATTCATTTATACCTACGTTTCTGTAATGCTTATTTTGGAATCTAGATTCAGATATTTTATTACGTCACTTAAATCTTAGCTACCTGAAATATAATCAACTGAACAATCATTACATTCTTTAATGCAATAAAACACATTTCTCCTAGAATACTTCATAATAATTATTTAATATTATCTCCTAACAACTCTTTATGTATTTTATCTAATGACATTCTTATGTCATATTTCAGATACAGAAATTTATAAATCGCGATTGCCGGAACATGAAGCAGCTCATTGTTTGTTGTCCTTAGGAGGCAACAGGCCCGCTACATCTGCTACACCGGGTTTAATCACCAGTGCCAGACCCTCAACGTACCCTTATACTCCTATTGTTATGGATAGTGTCACTATGGATTTTATTCCAGAGCTATCACAAACAACAAGAAATCACGTTGATACTGGGATGGATATTGATAACGAACCAATGGATTTAAGCAAAACTGACTTAAAAGTTTCTAGTAATTTACCTGAAATACCAACGGCTAGAGAATCAAGTGTACTTGCATCACTTGCATCAAACACAGCTAAGTTGCCACAACATCCCAGCCAATGGTCTAATGGCGAGCCTATGTTGCATACGTATTTGACAGAAAGAGCACTTTTAGATTCAAAAATAAAACAGAGTCAGGTTACGTCTAACTTAAGCAAAATACGTAAAATTGAAATTCAAAACCCCATGTTCAAAGAAAATGATACTGAAAATGTGTCTGTAACTAAAACGAACACGACAATGACACAAGGAAACGATAATACCTTAAAAAAAGTATCTACTGCTAAAGAGGATACAACAAAATCCTGTGAGGATTCTCCATTGCCAAAAGCTACCCCTACTGAAGTAAAAAGAGCACGTACGCCCAGTTCTGGTTCTGAAAATGCAAAACATGTAGTTTCCGAATATTTAAAACATGCAAGAATAAACCTAATAAAAACACGTGACGAATCATTACAAAACCAAGTAGATAATTCAAGTGACGATAGCAATGGTGCAAAAACTACGGAAGAGAAAGCTAAGTTAGAAGATCTTAATGTTTCAGAGGATGATTCAATGAAGTTTCCACCATTGGATCATGATCCAGTTGCGCGCAAAGTTGTCATAGGTGTTGGAGGTGTGGCATTTAAAGTAACTAAGGGAAAGGAGTTCGAAAGTGCTCAATCTTATTCGCCGGGAAGGCTTATGGAAGACGGACGTAGAGTTTGTGATTTTTGTAACAAAACCTTTACCAAGCCATCCCAATTGAGATTGCACTTAAATATACATTATATGGAAAGGCCATTTAGATGTAGTGTTTGCGCTGTCAGCTTTAGAACGAGAGGACACCTTCAGAAACATGAACGCTCTGGTTCACATCATAATAAAGTTTCAATGACTTCCACATTTGGGGCAGCGACATCGTTCAATCCACGACCTTTCCGGTGCTCAGATTGTAACATAGCGTTTCGAATACATGGACATTTAGCCAAACATCTAAGAAGTAAAATGCACGTCATGCGACTTGAATGTTTGTTCAAACTACCTTTTGGTACGTTTACAGAAATAGAACGTGCAGGTGTGAGTTTAACAGACATCGATACGACCGATTGTGCCAGTTCCTTAGATAGCTTGCAAACGCTTGCGCGAAAACTGCACGAGAAAGATCCTACTAAACTGGAATACCGCGAGCCTAACGGTACGATGGCAGCGATTCCTTCTGCAGGCAGAGACTCATCGGAAGATGAAGATATCGCCATGCCTTCGGAAAAAACATTTGAAAGTGAAAAAGATAGTGAGATAAAAATAATTGAACCTAGTGATGTTCAAGATCCAGAAACACGAGTTAATTATAGTGCCACAGATAATTAGTGCCAAAATTATATTAAGTAGAATGTTTACGTGCAATTTTGTTTCTTTTTTTTTAATTTTTAATTTAAGGTTTAATTATTCTTACTGGGGTTTGACTTTAAAAGTGTGAAAACAAAATGATGCGCTTTAATTATATACATATTTTATTTCAATGTAATTGTGAAGTGTCCTGTAAATATGTATCTCAAAATTAATTAACGTTGTTATATTTGCTTCCATTATAAGGCTTACGTATCGTTACATAAGTAGCTGTAAGTAGAAATAATGGAAATTGTTAAATGTTCGTAAAGAAAAGTCATAAAAAGATATTAAGTCTAAATTTGTCTAAAATATTCGTACAGAAACGTTTGAGGTCCATTTATAGATAAAAATGCTTCAAATATCAATGAAACATATTTCAAAATCTTTTAAAATCATACCATTACTCTTTTGTATGTATTTTTATAAAATATATACTACAACGTATTTACACTGAGTAACATCTACTTCCAAAATCTTTTATCTTAAAAATAATTGGCATATCAACTTCCGTAATCGAAATTTAGATAAACATAAGATCTTTGAAGAGTCTTCCATATCGAAAATAGTACTTGTGCTAGATACATGTTTTATACTAGTTACTCTTCGATTGGGTAAATATTTGACTGGCGTGATTGAGTATAACTCTATACATAAGGGTGACGCACACCTTGCGTCACTTAATTTAAGAAATGATAAAAGCGCTTTATCATAAAGCGAACTACCTATTTTATTATGATTTCTTCATAATAAAACTTGACGATTTTATCCCTTGTAACTACATTATATGAATGTGTAAGTATACGTATCTATCAGCATAATTGATGAATAAGATATATTAAGTAATACAAGGTTTGTGTAACAACTTCATACGTATGCACTATATTACTGTGGAAAAGTATATCATGACCCAACTATTTTTAAAATATTTGTATCGAAACTTAAACAAGGCCAAATTAAGTGTATATTAATAAGCTTCAAACATATCACTTATTAATGCAATTTTATAAGTTACAATAAAATTTAATTCGAATGTGATTGTACTTCTTTTGTACTAGTAATGTGAAATAATAAATCCTATGCGTGGCTCAGCATATGCATTGGCCGGTCTTTATACATATATACCCGTGATTTGAATGTACATATAAGTAATACGTGAAAATACATGTACCCTCTGTTATGTAACAAAATATTTTTATCACATACTCATATGTCATATTAAATTACATATACTAGAGCCCAATACTTCACGATATAAATTAATAATTTAATTTTAGGTTTAACTCGGATAAATGAACAAATTAATGAAAAGCATTTAGTTGTAAATTTATGTTCACAGACTTTTAATTTTTTTGCAGTTTATTTTCTAAATACACAGTACAGTAACAGTTGTTTACATGTAAATGTACAGTTACATCTAAACAAGCGTTTTCTAATCGATTTTTCGATATGATCTATACATATACAAAATTAAAGTGTTAATATATTTTATTGCAATCCCAATCAAACCATTGATCGCGTATCTTCGTTATTATCGACTTAATCATGTATCTTTGATTAAATCTAAACCAGTTTGAAAAAAATAAATGTCGTAAAACGTAAATTTATAGTGATATACCTTTTTTCAGCAGGATTTAGACTAAAATTGACTATTTTTTCTTTTATTTTGTAAATATAATTTTGTGTTGTATACCTACTATGAAGAGCAAGTAGGAAAACTCGCAGTGATACGAAGCGGTAGGTATTCATGTTATTTTCACGAATTATTTTCCACAAACTGTGTGGTGAGTTTCTATACTACCTATGGCAAAGAAACATGTAATAACTGTGCAGTATAATTATATTAATTGTTAAGATGTTTATGTGAATTTGTATGTACACTATCTTTGTATGTTTACATGTAAAAAATTAAATGACAGTTTTTAGATTCAGTCTTCCAAAAATGAACGCTTTTTACTCCGAAGTAAGGTTCTAGGTGTTTCTGTGTCGTCGGTTCCATAGACATACGAAGTCTATTACAGAAACACTCATTAATACAGATATTTAAATTTATCATGTAGAGCTCCAACATAAGCGTTTTCACAGCGAAGGCTATCGAGAAACGTAGGCGTAGCCCTAAGGTCTCATTTAGAATACTTTTTCGAAACATTTTATACAGGCGCCCGCTAACCTATAATAAATTCGTTCTAGCAATAAACTTTAAAAACGGAATTATTTGGAGTTATTTTTATATGTTTGCATTAGCTCAAAATAATCACTTTTATCTCATTGCAAATTCCACGTTGGGTTCCATTGCCTTTTATATTCCGTTTATATATGTGATTAGATTAGACGCCACGACAACACAACGCAACTCCCGCTTGCGTCTGTGCTTCGTATACATCCAACGAACGCCTACGCTGAAAAAATCCAGCTCTAGATGTTAGTAAAATGAATCCAGAACAAATTTCTATGGCTAAGCGACATTGTCGCCATTGTGCCTCGTGTTTTTTTCTACTATAATGCGTATCTTACCTTCGCCGCCTTCTTTCTAGCAATTTTTCCCCATAAAAGTAGACCTTACTTTCCCTAAAAAAATAAAAAACAAAATAAAATAAACAGAATCGAAACATTATCAAGCTAACATACTCAAACCTATTTAAATCTTTTGAGAAAGTAAATGTCTTCAATCGGATATGATTATGATTATGATAATGCAGTTTCCAAAATGGTGGTGTTAAAAGTTTGGGTGGTTCAATTCCATATTTATCGAATATAAGACATTTATGTCCAGTTACGGTGATAATTTAATTGCTTGCATAATATTATAATTACTTCAACATTCGTTTATGTAATTGTTATAATTTAAGAAAATATTTTGAATAAGTATATTGGAACCGTTCAACCGATTTTAATAAGGAGTAATATTACTGTATGTATTTTTTCATGTTACTTGTACTTTAAATATCAATTGGCAGCTTATATATTTGCGAACTTGGCCCTTATTATTATATTAAGTAATTTTTTTCCCACTGAAGAAAAGAGTTAAAATATTACAAAAAAGATTAACTAATGTATATATTTTTATTAAAATATAGTGTTATGTCATTGTTGTAAATATTATACATAAAATATTTGGTGAAGTTATGAAAGTAAGTGTTTAGAGTTTTACTTATATATACAGTTATTATATATACATATTTATAAGGTAAATAAAATACAGGCTTGTCAAATATTTACCCATTTATTGTTTACTATACAAACATTGTATTGATGAATATTTTACGATAAGATTAAAGTGAATGTAAAAGGTATATATTGTTTATTTGTCCTTAACTTCATGTTACCGAGCATCAAACACAACCACTGAAATCTTGGTTAAAGAAACTATTATTTTAATTCATGGCAAATTAAAAACAAAACAACATCCTTAAACTTAATTTGATACCAAAAATATTATATATAAATAGACAAAGACAAAATGGATTTGTTCTTCTTCCTCCTGTGTTAATCAACTGATGTGATGAACTTTAGCAAAAGAATAGACAAGTTGGAATAACTAGTGCACCTATGTAGTCACTGATGGCCATGGACATCTTAAATCAACCTTAGATACAATTGCCTTGCTACTGCAGAGTACTAAGGTGAAACACCTCTAATAATCTTTACTCCCTTACCACACTCTTAGTGCCAAAAGGAATTAACCCTTGACCTTGTTGTTATTAGACAGAAATAGGTTTTGCGTTGATCCCACCTAAGTTAGACCACAAAGAGGTCTACAATCTTCCTTAAAAGAAAAATAATAAACTATATTTGAAAAAGGATACATCTTTTTGTTCTCTTCTTGTACATTATTCTGTAACCACATTCCCTGCATCTGATTGGATCTCTTGGTTTTATTTCATTTTCTTTATGACATTCTGAAAATATTACAAACATACATGAAATTGCAACAATAACTACTACAAATAGGAGTTAATGAAGTGTGATAGTTAATAGTAATTACTAATGAACCCTTCTCTATCTGAACAGAAATCAGTGTTGCCATCACGGAGTAAATATTGTAAGTACATATTATAAGTAAATTCCTTAACGCTTTTCATATTCATAGCCCCCAAGAAGGATTTTCTCGTGTTGTGGGTGCCATGGACACACACAGTAGAATATACAGTCCAGACCCAGAACAGAAATTTAAATTCATCATTCAGATATCTGTCTCGCCGGGAATTGAACCCCGGTAAAATGTGTTAGGCCGGTTTGGTAACCATTCCACAACGTGGGTCAATTTTCCTAAGAATATTATCCCTTCAAGATTAGCGCAACCTGATTCAGATAGGTTTTACTAATAAATATTGAAAAGTGGCTTTAGAAGGGTTACGAAAAGACATTTTTATATTAATAAATGATAATGATATAATGATATATGATGATAATGATACGTTTAAAGGCTGCATTTAAACAACAATTTGAGAAAAGTTAACAATATTTGTTATATTACATAAACTAAAGCAATTTCAAAAACATTATTTCGAGAACTTTATTTCAATTCATCAAATAAAGGAGAATACCCATGGAGTATGGAGTTTGGTTTCATTTTGTACCATATAATAATTTAAATCGTTTTGTAGAGTTT
Source organism: Urbanus proteus proteus (assembly GCA_018251915.1). NCBI lineage: Eukaryota > Metazoa > Arthropoda > Insecta > Lepidoptera > Hesperiidae > Urbanus > Urbanus proteus. The sequence goes on along the minus strand of DWPV01000875.1, from coordinate 4,304 downwards.
TATAAATGTAAATAAACCTAGATGGCAAGTATGATATAAGCTGGGCAATGAACCAGTGATTCTTTTGTTTTTTTTCTTTTTAACATGCCGGAGCGCTAATCCGAGGGTCATGGGTTTGATTCCCAGCGAGGCGGAAATTTGAAGTTTGAGTTTAAATTTCCGCTCTTGGTCTAGGTGTGTGTCTTGTCTTGTGTGTTGTCCATGGCACCCACGACACAGGGAATCCTAGTGTGGGGCTATGAATGTGAAGTATTTTATTTTTTTATTATTTTGCGAGTCGTCTAGACCTTTTCAGGGCGCTGTTCATGATAACCCAAATACGGGAATTCGTAATTGAATTCCTGTTTCAGGAATTTACCTGTTTCAGATTAGATTAAAGGTAAAGCAATCCCTGTTCTTATGATAAATAATACCTTCATTGCGGTTTGCAAGCGAGAAGTCATTGAGAAAAAAATAATTAGACATCTGTCATTCAGACTTCATAGTGCTGCAATTGTGGCGACTTCCCACTACTCGTCAAGAGATGGCGCCACGAGTATTCTGAATCACACTATCGAAGTATTCTCAATACCTTGCATATATACAAGCTCCGAACTGAGTCTCTCGGAGCACGGCCGCTCCCAAGGCATGATCACCTAGCCTGGCGGGAGATCTCCCTTTGCTAAAGTGGTGACCCCAGACAAGAAGAAGTCCCTTCTGACCTTCTCGATGGTGTGGCAACCTCACACCCTGAATGGACCGCAGCATCACAGCAGCAAGTCATCGGGTTCATCGCAGCGCACTATGAAACGCTTCCTGTTCCTGGCTTCGCTGTTCTCCGCGACTTCTCGGACGGCTCGAGCAGCACTCGCTCGCCTCCATACTTCGCTCTCTCCCGCGCTCTCCCTTTGCCAAAACCGTCCTTCCCGGGGCCGCTACATGGACGGCTAGAGCTCCCACTCTAGCCGACCGCGACCCCGGACCCCCCTTTTAGTCGCCTCTTACCACAAACAGGAGATACCTATTCTGGTCCCGGAACTACAGGGACCTGTGGATGTACCTAGTGGAAGAGTTGAATAGAAGTAACGCTACTTCGCCATGAAAAGGTGTGATATCAAAGGCGTCTACAAATCTTATTACTGAAATGGAAATAACAAACGAGCATTGTTACACACTAACGCGTGGTAACGTAACACTTTTTCTTCTTACACACGTGTTCCGTATTCGTTTGAGGTATTGAGATTAATAAAATTTTGTTATTGAAGTGTTTGTTTATGACCATTAAATTGGGTTACTGCGCAATTATATTGACTATAATTAAAATTATGATATAATTTATTAACATGGTGGTGCAACGATGTTTAGTAAATATTTTCGGTGTGCGTCATTGCCAGCTATAATTAATTTCTTTTATCATTTTCCCTCTAGTCTTATGGCTTTCTGTGTCATGATTAACATGACTAAGGGGGCTATGGTATTCATGGCACAGGAATTCTACTGTCGGAATGTATGTGGCAAAAACTGTTAGAAAATAAAATTTTAACCGACTTCTCAGAGATAAATTATCTATTCGACGTGTAGGCATATTTTTTTCAAACAAGCTTTAATCTCTATAAATGGCACATTAGGTCAAAGGTATAGCAGAAGGCGTCCGGTAGATGATATGATTTTGTAAATATTTAATAAGTCATTTTAACAGGAAAATTATTGAATATCTAATTATAAAATTGGAGGAAAACAAACATATTTTAATCTCCACCCTAATATCTTAATGGAACAAATATAATTAACGTCGAACGTAGTCAGCCGTTGGATGGGTGACCACTAATGGCTAAACATCGGAGGGCACGCTATAATGTCGACCGCTGTCATTGGATTGTAGATTTGAAATATTTTTGGAACTAATATTAAATGTTTGGATACAGCCACCATGGGTCGATAAATAACTTCCACGTTACGCCACCATTCAAAAAATTAAAATACAGGTTGTAGTTATACGATTCTTTCAGTTATACGGAGAGACTTTTACCAGTACGGCGACATTAAAAACAGTTTTCCTACAGAAAGGAATAATATTTAACTTAGCAGTGGTTACTTACTGATGGTAAGTAACCACTGCCAACCACGGACATCTGTTAACAACCCCAGATAAGATTCGTGTCTTTGGCTGGATACAGATGCGTTGCGACCCCTAAGGACTAAGATGGAATGCCTCGAATAAGCATGTATCCATTACCACTTCCTTCAAACCAGAACACAACACCCACTACTGTTAGGAAAAACAGGTTGAAACTTGGCATTCCAATCTGGAGGTCCGTCCTAATACCTCTGATTTATGTTGAGAGATTAATTATAACTTGCTTTAACGCTTTAAATGAAGGAAAACATCGTAAGGAAACCTGCACACCCGAGAGTTCCTAAAAGTTCTCAAAGGTGTGTGAAGTCTGACTATTCGCACTTGGCCAGCGCGGTGGACTAAGGCCTAAATCCCTCTCACAATGAAATGTGATCCGTGCCTAGCAGCTGTAGAATCTAGACAAATAAATAAAATTGAAGTGTCTGTTTGTGATTTCAAAACATCATTTTTTTACTCAATGCATATGAAAGTATACACGATACCTATAACGAAAATGCATTTTTTTTCCTGACTGTCTGTTTGCCTGAGGTAATTTTCTAAACGGTTGGACCGATTTTGACGGGACTTTCACTGGAAGATAACTGAAGGTCTAAGGCGTAACATAGGCTACTTTAATTTATAATAAACGCGCATGCGGGACCCCCTCGGGAGATCGAGATGTTACCTATGTTTAGATATGTATTCCTTTTGACTTTTTTAACGCGGTTGAAACCGCAGGCATCAGCTAGAGGACTAATAGATTGATGTGTTCTCACAGGATATACAGGAACGCAAGCAGCAGTTGGAGGAAATGGAGGAAAAGGCGGTGAAAGCGGCGCTCATTGAGGAGAGGAACCGCTTCTGCCACTTCGTGTCCTTGCTCAATCCCGTTGTGGTGAGTATGTGGTGACCTGTGATATGTTGGTAGCGAACGAGCGTGCGGAACTGGTGGTAAGTGGTCTCTATCGCTCGTGAGAATAATATATAAAGGTTTTGATACATTTTGTCATTTTTATTATATTTTGTTTAATAACGAGCTTGAGTCAATTGTCAGTAATTAGTACCTTAAAATTACCACTTTGGACTGCAATAGTTTTTTTTTATATTTACGTATGTGTGCAACATACATTAAGTGGCTAATGGTGATTTTCGGAAACATAACTAATAAATTTTGTGATTTGTTCGTCTGTACATTTGCTTTGTTTGTTTAATTACTTTCTATGTCCACGTATAATTTGACACAAGAAAATATAGTTAGAGATCCGCGAGAAAGTAAAGGGTTCTTAGAACATCACTAAATAAAAAATATTTTCTTGTTTCATATTTAAAATCCTATTCTTACGTACCTACTTGCATTTAGCTTTAACTTTTTATGTCATATAAGGATGGACATAAGTAGATTAAATTGTATCGTGACTGTTTTCAGGAGAGTGAAGTGGCAATGCTAGCGGAGGTTGGACACTTGCAGGAGGGCAGCGAGCAACTGATCAGACACACCTCGGAGCCCAGGAGTTTGCCGGCCGCCAGTTTGCAGGTAAATTCAAAATGATGGAAATAATATTTCTAATAATAAAAGATACATAACGTATTGAAACATGTAATATCTATACAAACAAATAAAATTTAAAGGATCTGTTTGTGATTTCAAAACAACAATTTTTAACTCGATGCATATGAAAGTATACACGATACCTGGAACTAAAATGCAATTAAAAAAAAATTGTCTGTCTGTCTGTCTAATCTTCTAAACGGCTGGACCGAGTTTGACGGGGCTTTCACTAGAAGTAACAGAAGGTGCAAAACATTTTTTTAAAGAAAATGCCGTTGTTTCTTACATTCTCACATTAAGCTACCATTTTTTTAACTAAAAAATTCTTCGATATAATATCGATTGATATGTAAGTAATATTATTATTGTCGCCCGTCCGCAGGTGATCTGCGACATAAAGTCGTGCTACAGCGGCTGGGCGGAGAGCGGCTCGGCGCCGCACTCGCCGTCCGCGTCCTCCCGCCTCGGCAGCCGCAAGTCCTCGCTCACGTCCATATCCTCGCTCACCAGCCAGTGCTCCGAGCAGCACGGTAAGACATTAGCCCTCACCAGCCAGTGCTCCGAGCAGCACGGTAAGACCACCGCCCTCACCAGCCAGTGCTCCGAGCAGCACGGTAAGACCACCGCCCTCACCAGCCAGTGCTCCGAGCAGCACGGTAA